>VOCP01056814.1:0-19274 GCA_007922195.1 Podocnemis expansa | reverse complement strand
CTGGGGCTGCAACCCCCTTCTGGGGCTGAGGGACAGCCCTCAGCACCCTGGCCAGGGTCCTGAGGGTTCCCCTGGCCCAGGGTGCTGAGGCTCCAATGTTGTTTCAGAACACTTTGTTCCGAAACAACATGTTCACATGCCTTGTTTAGAAACAAGGGTTTCAAAACAAGTTTGTTTTGACCCCAAATGGGGTTTAACTTGTTTCGAAACAACACAGTTGTTTCGAAACAAGGGCTTCCCCTTGTTTCAAAACAACTGTGCGTCGTGTGAACAGCTGAAACCTTATTTCGAAACAACCTCTGTTGTTTTGAAATAAGGAGGCTGTGTGAACACAGCCTTTTCGTGTTCATCTAAGTCAGTCCTTTGAAGAAGAGACTTCATTTCACCATCCAGCAAACAAGTTGCTGTCTTTCTGATATTTTCCTCCAGTGGAGGGGGAGCCCTTAATTGCTCCAACTGGTGACTGGGCTACCAGGTACATTTTTTCCGCGTACTCCATTATTGCTTCATCAAAAGTCTGGTTATCAGAGGGATAGCAAAACTTAACAGAGGTCCAATAAACCCCCTGAACTGCTTCACCAGATGCTTTTTTTAAAATGAGATCCTTTTATTACACAGAGTTTTTATCACTGTGCATCTCTTTTTTAACACACACACTTGATTCTGTGTCAAAGGTATGTTTTCTTTTAAGATTTTCAGCACTATTTCGGAGATGGCAGCTACTAAATCATCAGAAGCCGAACACAGTATAGCCTTCTTTTGCTTTGGGAAAATTTGTTGAGTAATTTTAGAAGGGGTAGGTTTCTTTTCACACAGCTAGACTTGTTTTTGGTCTGTGGCCTCCGCTGTTAAAAAGGACCAACTGACAATTCATCTCCTTTATACCCAGCTGTTCTTTTTAAAGTGTAAACCACAGGCCAATCTGGGGGGGGGAAGAGACCAGTTCTTAGTCTATAAGCCTCTGGCATGGAAGCATTTAAATCCTCTACCAGGTAGCCAAAAGGTTTTTTGGTTGCATCCTCAAAAGCTTCTAGAATGAACTGTGTCTTGCCTGAGTGCATTTGCTGGGCAAGCGTGACAATTTGTAATTTATCTCTGTGGTTTTTTGAACCGAACCACTTACTTGGCATTTAGATTGATCGTGTGACTCTTTTTTCCCTAACAGAACATGTTCTGAACTATATATGTAATGCTCAGGTTCCTGTGGTGCATGTATTTGGTAAAGGCTTTCTCAGTTTCCTCACTGTCACAAGCAGAATTCATGAGATCATCTACTTATTTGTTTACTATAAAAACACACAAAAAATATATATTCACAGCACTCCATCTCTCTGTCAGTCATTGAAGGTGGCAAATTTTCCTTTTCAGCTGTTTCTTCCCTTTTTCTTTTAAACTGGTTTGCCAGCAGAGCATCAGGAGAATTGTCCATGCCTAAGAAGGAAAACAGATGTTCCAATTTAACATCAAATAAAATATAAAAAATCCCTTAACTTTACCACACTGGCTAAATATCTAATTAAAAACACAGAAACAAATTATATTTACAGCACTCCATCTCTTTGTCAGTCATTCATGGTGGCAGATGTTCCTCTTTCCTTTTTCTTTTGAGCTTGTTAATCTATAGACCCAAAGTATTTTCATGTTTTGATAGGACTGTAAAACAGACAACATTATTGTAAAAGGGTCTTACCAATTTTTTTTTTTAAATACTTACTGGGTTTACCTTTACACTCTATTTTTTTCTAAAGGCAGTTTTTAATATAGCAAAGAACAGACTCCAGCAAATTTATAAAGGCACTGCCCTGTGCTCAAACTTAAAACAAAACAAAACCCCTAAGTTCAACACAACCATTCAGAATTAAAAAGTAGTTTTAAATACTTTTAAAAATCATTTTATAAACACTACATCAGTTTCTAACAAAATATTTTTCAAGAAATCTCCACACTTAAATTTTAAAAATCATTTTAAAAAGTCACTGCCACGTGCTCAGACTAAAAAATGAAAAACACAAAACATTTCCCTAAGTTCAACACAGCCATTCAGAATTAAAAAGCAGTTTTAAATACTTTCCAAGAAACCCCAACATTTAAAAACCAACTGCATCTATTTACCTTCCACCACAGGATTAAAAAAAGCTGGGACATGATTTTTCTCATGTGTAGATGTAGCTTTGAATTAAAGAACGGCCACCCTCGGCTTCCCCAACTGTGCTGGGATCCTCGATGCCACACACATCCCTGTGAGAGCCCCGGAGCACAGGGCCGCTGAGTACCGCAACCGCAAGGGGTACCACTCCATCATTGTGCAGGCCCTTGTGGACCACTAGGGCCTGTTCCAGAACTGTTATGTCAGATGGCCAGGGAGGGCTCATGACACCAGGGTCCTCCAGAACTCTGCCCTCTACAGGGGCGTGGAGGCGGGCACCTTCTTCCCCCCTCACAACATCAATCTTGGGAGAGTAAAGGTGCCCAACCTCATCGTAGTGGATGCGGCCTACCCCCTGCAGCCATGGCTCTTGCAGCCTTATGCAGGGCCCCTCGATCCCTCTTGGAAGATATTCAACTGCTGTCTGACCCACGACCACCAGGCGGTGGAGCAGGCATTCGGCCGCCTCAAGGACCACTGGAGGTGCCTCCTCACCTGCCTCCACCTTGCAGAGAGGACACTGCCCCAAGTGATCGCTGCGTGCATGGCCCTCCACAACTATTGTGAGCAGTGGGGTGAGCCCATTCCACCAGCATGGGAAGCTGAGGCCCGAGTATCCTCAGCAGGGACTATGCAGAACCCCGACCTGTGCCAACACGGGAGCAGCCGTCCCAGCGAGCCCTGTCTGTGCACAATGCCCTCTGGACCGCCTTCACCCAGGAGGAACACTGAGGGCCAGGCCTGCCCTGCCCCACACCACCCTCTCCGCTGTTTGCCCACAGCCAGCCCCCGCCCATCCACCCTCACTGTCACCTACCCCCAATAAAAACCACTCACAGCCAAGAATATGTTTCAAACTATTTATTTAACAAAACAGGGGTTGGGACAGGGAAGAGCTGGGGAGGGTTAGGGGATGGGGCAATGTGGGGGCAGTCCAGGGGAGGGGGCAGCATCTTGGGAGGGGAAGGGGTACTTCGGGGAGTTCGGGGAGGGGGGCAGCAACTTGGGAGGGGAAGGGGGTGATAGAGTCCAGGGGGTAGGGAGGAGGTCAGGCATGGCCTGTGGGAGGGTCCGGGGGGGTGCATACCCCACCCACGCCCATGGCCACCGTCTGGTCATCATCACCTCCAGGGAGGACTAGGCGGTGAACCCTCGGTGTGTCATGGCAGGGCCATCCTCTCTGCCAGCTGTTGGATGGCAGTGGCGTGGGCCTCAATGGCTGCTAGCAGTCGCTCCAGGGCCGTGGCCATCCTGTCATCGGCCGCCACAACCCGCTTGAGGACATGGAGGGCGGCATCCTGCCGCTAGGCCTGGTCCCTCTGCCAGGCCTGGGTGGAAGCCGCGATCCATTCCCCGAGCTCCTCGAGGCTCTCAAGGAGCTCGGCGTGTGAGCTGGGGGCCCTCCTCTGCCGTCAGGGTGCCCTGGGGCTGAGGCATTGGAGTGCCCGTGGTGGTGGCTGGCGACTGGCTGGAGGGAAGCAGAAAACACAGTTGGCCCCTGCCGCCTGCTGGACCTGTCTGTGTGCAGCCTGTCTGCAGCACACACCTCTGCCCTGACTGTCAGCAGGTCCCAGGATCCCAGGGGACATTGCCCTGGGGTAGGGCTACTGGCCCCCACAGCCTCGGAAGGAGGCGAGGACAGTACCCAATGGAGGAAATTGGAGGACACTGGGTGAAAATGTTGTCTGGCTGTGGTATTCATCAGGGTTTAGGGGGCCCTGGAACACTTGCCTGTACAAATCAGTATTCTATGGGAATTCCAGGATACTTGAACCCCTACAGTAAAAGGCCTGACAAAATCCTGTATTTTAAACTGCCTGCCAGGCAGAGAATGTGAGATAAAAAGAAGAACTGGAAGGTAAAACGGGGACCATGTTCTCCTTTTGCCAGACATCTGGGAACCATACCCTGGAGGCACACATGCTAGTGGTGCCCACGAGGGTGAGCTGGACTCAGCCACGTCTTGCTCTAGGGGGTCTCCCAAGGCCACTTGCCAGTGGTGTGACCTGCATGCTCTCCTTCCCGCCCAAGATGCTGCTGCATCTTTACCAGCCAGCCCCTGTGACCCACCCCCAGGCACACAGGGGCTTGTGACCCCGGTGCCACCTGCCTCTGTGGGACCCGTGGCCAAGGGGGGGCCTCTGCACCTGCTGACCCTGTGCCCTACCTGCCCTGGTGCCCAGCGCTGGACCCCCTTGCTGCCCGTGACCTGCTGGACAGGCCCACCCCTGTGTGCCTCAGTGGGAGGGGATTACTTACCCACGGGGGCTCCAGAGGTCCAGCGCGATGTCCTGGGCTCGGTGTCGGACCCAGGGGCCGACATGGTGGTGGGCCCCTGGTCCTCCAGGCTGCTCAGAGCCTCCAGGCCAGCGAAGAGGTCCGGGCTGCTTGGGGTGGCCTCCGCCGCTGGTGGTGCTGCGGCTGGAAGCCCCCCAATGGAGACATCGGAAGTGGTCCCTGGTGGCTCCAGGCCTGATGAGGGGCTCCTCTGGATGCCTGTGTCTGGAGCCTCAGCAGGGAGACCGCTGGGCTCTGGACCCAGGAATCCAAGGAGCTCCTTGTAGTAGGGCCAAGTGGCTGAGCTCTCTGCGCCCTGGACCTCCTGGGCCTTCCGGGTCCAGGCGTGGTCCTGGAGCAGTGATTTTATTTTGCTGCGGACCTGCTCCGTCATGCAGGGGTGGCCCTGCTTGGACATTGGTGCTGCAATGTCCGAGTAAATGTCCCGTTTCCGGTGGAAGGCCCAGAACCGGGACATGATGTCTGGCCTCTGCCAGATCCCAAGGAGGCAGTGAACCTCCTCGGGGGTCCAGACAGGGGCCCGGCGTTGCCCCCAGTGGCAGTGCCTGCCTGGGCTGCCATGCCTAAAGAAGGCTCAGGCCACGCTGCCTGACAGGCACGCCCTGACAGAAACTTCCTGTTCCCCAGGGTGCTGAGCACCCTGGGAGGAAGGTCAGACAGTTATTTTGAAACAAGCATTGTTTCAAAATAACATGTCCGGACGACAGTTGTTTTGAAAGGAGTCGTTTCGAAACAACTGTCATTTCGAAACAGCATGTCCCAATGGGGTTATTTTGAAACAACTCATTTCAAAATAACCACTGTTTCGAAATGGAAGGGGTTTAAGCTGTTTCGAAACAATGGAACTTGTTGTTTTGAAACAATAGAACATTGTTTGGACATGCCACTTCTTATTTCGAAACAAGCTCTGTTGTTTCGAAATAAGAAGCCTGTGTGGACATACCCATAAGGAGTACAGATAACCTTCCCCTTTTTTTCCGAGTGCTGCTCAGATGCATCCAGTAATAGCTGTCTCCATTCTGGAGCACCAGATTGGTTGGAAAAACTTTTGTCTTAGCCTGTCAGGAAAGGGCAAGCGGCATCTGCCCCTCACGCCACCCTGTGGCTATATATATGGCCGCCTCCCAACCCCTCATCAGTTTCATTTCTTCCGCCTTGCACATCGGATTTGGAATGTCTGCTTCTTGCAAATCGCAAGTAGCCCGTCCTTCTTTCTATGAGCTTGTTGCCCAGCTGGAAACATCTCTTCATGGATTTAATTCCATCACAAGACGCCCAGTGGCACCATCTCTGGCACCAGTGGCGTGGTACAGTCCAGCCTTGCCGTTGCCGAGCTCACCCTGGCACTGGCCATATTCATCCTCAGCACCACAGGCTTACCATAGCCTGGTACCACAGAAGCAGGAGTCCTCCCGCCCAGGCAGTCCTCCTTCCCTGGGCGAGGACTTACCACGGAACCACATGGAGTCGCTTCTCATGCCTTCCACCCCAGAAGCAATGGAGGAGGCACGAGCCCTCCTTTTACTTCCTACACCCCCTTCCCCAATCCCAACCAGAAGGGACAAATCAGCCTTCATATCGAAGGCCTGGCTCCATCCTAGGCATTCGCCCTCACCACATAGTCCCCCGTCTTCCACTCCGGGGGGGGGGGGGGGCGGAACCACCTTGTCATCGCCAGTACTGTCCCAGGAGTCTTGGTCCTCTTCCTTCACTTTCAGTCTGGAGGAAGGACCTTCCAGGGGCTCCAAGCAGCCTCGGCACCACACATCGGCCCTGTCGCCCTTCCGCTTCAGGCCGCAGGAGTGTTCCCCTCAAGAAACTCCCTCCCCACCATGGCGAACTCCTGGTACTGCTCTCTCTCCAGCACCGGGGTCTTATATGGGAAATCTGTTGGCACATCTTGATTTGTTGCGCCGGGCCATGGCCCACTTAGACATGGAGATGCAGCCTTTGAGTCTCCCTCCTGATATCTTCTTCAGGCCAGCCTTTGCCTCAATGGAACCCTGAACAGTTCCACCCCACCCGAGTGTATAGGACCTTGCATGTTCCTGGTGGCAGAGCCAAGTTCTATTGCCTCGGTTTTGGACATGGTGGGCATTAAATATCGGGTTTCCAAGTCGGATTTTCCCTCTCTCACTGGTCACCTGGTCCCCCTGAAGGATGTGGTGCAGATGGTGCTGGGCCTGGGGGAGCCCCCCCAGTGACCCTCTTCCATCCTCCAGGGAAGCCAGGGAACTGGACTTTTTGGGCCATAAGGTCTACTCCTCATCGACCTTCCAACTGTGAGTGGCAAACAACCAAGCCATAACCAGCAAATACTTGCTGGATGTGTGGGAGTCACTCGCGAAATTTCGATCCTTGCTCCCACCTGAGGCCAGAGAGGAGTATGATGCCTTTCTTGAGGAAGACAACATAATATCTCAAGACCTCCGCCTTTTGGCATGCGACACAGTGTACACAGCCGCTCACACCATGGTTTAGGGAGGCTAGAGCACCCCCTAATGCGCAGCAGGCAGTCCTCGACCTGTTTCCCACAGAAACACTATCGGTGGTGGGCACCAATGTTCCCTCTAAGGCCCTGAGGCAGCTGAGCAATTTATGTTGCTCACTACATGGGCCACTGCCTGTGGGCCTGATCCTGCCCCCCCAGCCTGATCCTGCCCCCCCCAGCTGCCCTGATCACCCCCACCCACCACCAGCCTGATCCTGCCTGCTGCTCTCACAGTCAGCCACCCTGAGCCAGCCCAATCCCCTGCTCCCACCCTAACCTGCTCCCCTGGTAACACCCCCAGCCAGACAGACCACCAACCCTCTGTACTCTTAGCTGGTCAGCAGAGCAGCTTGGCTGAGCCACAGCTCCTCTGCCCAGGAAGCACTGACAGAGCATGCTCAGAGCTTCTGTGCATGCTCTGCCAGAGCTTCTCTGGGCAGAGGTTCTAAAAACTCCCAGTTCCAGAGGAGCTCTCAGCCTATCGGAAGACAGAGTCTTCTAGCTGGGAAGGGACTCTGGCTGCTGGCCATGTGAGGCTGGCAACATCCCCTGCGCCAGGCAGTGGCAGGGTCTGCACGACGATGTGGTCATGGAGCTTACAGGGAACATCGGTGGGCACCACTCGAGATCCATGGGGAGAGGCCAAATACTTTAGCCTGCTTCCCCACAGGCCCATCCCTCCCACTTAGTCTTCTGGGGCAATCCCCCAACCCTCCAAATTCCCACCCATTTCTCCCATAGTGGGACCACAGGGAATTTCCATCCAACTGCCATCATCCGCTGCAAAGGCTGAGACCTCTTCCCCTCTCTCCCACAGGGAAGGGCCCACCCAATTCGCTGTCACCCCACTCTCGAACCTCAGGGAGTAAAGGCTTCAGGGCATCATCTCAGTAGATGGTCAACATACTCTTCTCCCTCTTGAAGGGGAATGGGGTTCGGTGGGAACCACCGTCCCCTCTCCCCCTTTCTATTTGCTACTGCGCCCACAGGCATCCAAACCTTACCGGGTTTTTTCTTTCTCTGATCTTGGATGGCATGACCTCACCAATACAAGGACACCCCCTGCCTACATGGAAGCTACCCGGGTACCGTGGTCCAACCCTACACTCCCTCAGCAGCGGCTACTTCAGACACTCATAGGGAACCGGCCCCTTCCCCCCTCCTTCCCCAGGCATCCTTTCAAACCTGCGTCTTTCACGCCAACACTCTTGCTGGGGGTGAGAGGTGCATCTTGTAGTAGCCCCAGCTTTGCTGCAGAGGCTCCGAGACATCAGGTAGGCCTTCTTGAATCCAGGTCAGGGGGGAGATACCTTTGTTTGCATACCGTAGGCATGATGAGTAGAACTTGGCCTTGTACCTTGTGGGAAAAACGCTGGGTGCCAACAAGTGCAGAGTTAGCCATAATAGCCATGGCCCGCACGAAAATGAAGAAAGGGGTGAAGATTACTCCATGGACTGATCACCCCAAGGCCCTAGCTGGAACCAAAGAGTCATGGACTAATCTGCTCACCTATGGGGTACGCAGGTAGCCACAGGGGGAATCACCTTATCCCTTGGCCTGGCCACGACAAGTCCTAGCGGAGTCTGGTTAATGCGAGTGAGGGTGAAGATATTGTAGCGTGTGGGGTGGGGGGTCCCAAGAATAACCGAGAAGGGTCTTGCGAGATGCTTCACAGCACCATATAAAGGGCCAAGCTCAGCAGAACTTGGTACCTGACTCTGTTGGAAACGTGCACTTGTGCACGACTCGAATTTTATAGTCAGCATACCTTATGCCCCTCTTTGGAGGTGTTTAAGGCCCGGCTGGACAAAACCATGACTGGGATGGTTTAGTGGGAGTGGTCCTGCCTCTGGCAGGGGGTTGGACTAGATGACCTATGAGGTCCCTTCCAACCCTATGTTTCTATGATTCTATGATTCTATGAAATGTAACTTGGGTATCATTGAAGGTATGTAGGGATCTCTTTTTACTTTCCCTGTTTAAGGTCTTGTCCACATGAACAGTTAGAAGGTGGTGATTTGGGGGGTGTCTCACCATGGGCCTTTGGTTGATGCACATGATCTGGTCTTCAGAGCACTAAGGATTAGTTCACAGCACACTGACAAATAATTCATGTGGACAGTACAGTGCACATGGACAACTAGGTCATGATCAGTTAGTGCAGGGTACATTCACACCCAGCATATCTTTTCATACCACCTTGCCACAGTCAAATTGTTCATGTAAAGAAGACTCCATCACAGTTGTGTTTGCTATTATTTCTCTGTCCTCTTTATGACCCCCAAAGTCCATTTATTGAATGTCTTGTCTGTTGTTTATTGAAATACGTGTAGTTGGTGAGTCTGCAAACCAGGAGGATGAATGATTGGGAGTGATTTTTTAACGTATTTGAAATGAGAAGGCGAGGGCTGCATGCTAGAGATGGAGCAGCTACTGGGATCTGCTGAAATCCAAACCATCATGAACCTCTCAAGATCCACTCTCAAACTAGTTGGGGTTTTGCCCCTCACTCTTCCCACTGAAAGCTGTTCTAAAATCTGCCTCTTCTGATGGTTGGAAACTTGCATGAGGGTCCCAGAGCTGTTGAGTGCTGGCCAGTTTGTAATCACTGCTTCTTCTGGGAAAACTTCAAAAGAACCCTTCTGGCTGTTTTCCAGAATCATTTGGCTTTAGGTTTTGAATTAGTGAATAACCACAACTGTGACATAACTGGCATCACAGATCTGACTGGTTGAGATAATACACATGCTTCACTTATTGATAGAGAAAGAGACAGCTTGCTCAGGAAATACAGCCATGGATAAAGGGAACAGGTGTTGCCAATGTCTACACTTGCTCTGAGGTTGAGCTGGAAATAGGAGACAAATTTGTAGAAAGTTTCTGGAAAGGGATAAAAGGGGGTAAAAAACCAAGGGGATGTCACTGTAGGTGTCAGCTATAGACAAGCTGACCAGGAAGAGATGAATGAGTAGGGTGACCAGACAGCAAATGTAGAAAATCAGGATGGGGGTTGGGGAGTAATAGCCACCTATATAAGCCAAAGTCCTTTCTAACAGAACTGTCCCTATAAAATCAGCATGTCTGGTCAAACTAGGCAGGAGCCTTTTTCAAACAGCTAACAGAATCATGCAAAGCCCAAGGCATGATGGTTATGGGGAATTTCAACCATCCAGGGATTGGTTGATACAGATTATTCAACAAGTTCTTGGAATGAATTGGAGAAAACCCTTTTTGCAGTCTATCTGTCCCTGCCAAGGATTCTTGACCCCTGACGCCTCCCACTTCCTGAACTCTTCCTTCATGCCAGGGTCTGTGTATGACCTCATCATTCCTATTTCCACTCTCCACATCATCCTTCTTTTTGTCCAGGAGCTTGAGCATTGAGAGTGTTACTGTGTTACACCACTTGAGAGGCTGGGCAGAGCTGAGATGGGGGTATCAGTGGAACCATCAACCAGTTGTTTGATCCGCAAACACTGCAGAGGTGGCTAGGCTACCTATTTGATGGCAGAGTGGGGAGAAGGTTCCAACCTCTCCCCAAGACTGTGGTGGATTACCATATGGGCCAATGGAGCCCAAGCCTAGGGCCCCACCACAATGTGGGGGCCCTCTCCCCAGAGGCAGCTGTTGAGGTAGGCAAAGCAGGCACATGCCTAGGGTGCCAAGCAGTAAGGGGCCTCATTGCCTGCTTCACCCACTCTAAAAGCCACATCTGCTTTGGTCAGTGGCAGGAGGAGGAGATGGTTCTTGGTCTGGGAGCCAGTGGCAGAGAGCTAAGGCCATGGGTGGTGGCATAGAGGGAGGGCTGGGGCCAGGAGTGGGGAGCCAGGGCCATGGGGAGGTTACAAAGGGATGGTTAGGGGCCACCGGCACGGAGCTGAGGCCAAGGGAGGAGCCATCACTTTGGAGCTGGGGTGGCAGAGGGTAGTCATGGGGGCTTATAGGGAGATCCAGAATGAGACTTCACCTAGGGCCCTGATTGCCTAATACCACCTCTGCCCTGACCTGCCACCTGCCAGCACTTGGGGGGGGGGGGGGGGAGAACCAGGGCAGACTGGCTCAGAGGCTGGTCTTCTCACTCCTGTCATGACCCAGGCCAGCTGGTGCACCCTATGGGGTGGGGCAGACCAACACAACTGGTCACTTTGCTCCAGGGCCAGAGCTAGCTGTCATGCAGTCCAGCCTCCAGCACAGGGTTTGGGACGCATCAGACTCTGCACCATGCACACCAGTCAGCCCTGCCACACTTAGGGGCCAACCCGATAGGTTGGGGCTGGCCTCTGGCCCCAAGGCCCCCTAGTGGTGGCTCACCTGCAGAGGGCCAGGACTTTAAACTGGCAGGGTGGTCTGGGACCCAACATGGGGGGAGGGGTGGAGAGGGACCCCAGGTAGGGAGGCCCACTGGTGGATGAGGCCCAGGGGCCCTGTGGCCCTCATCCATCTCTGCCAAAGCAGCCACCTTCCATCTCTGAAAGCATAGAAAACATACTGGCTGGAGGCTGGGGCCTTCACTCACATGGGTAATGCAAAACAGTGGCCACATTTCAGAGTTCAACCAATGTTTAACCTGCCCTGTGACCACCATGCCTCCCTCTCTCTCTCTGTCTCTCGATTGTCAGTGCCTAAGAAGAACACGACCTTGAATGGGCAGCAGTGCCCAACCTGCTTTGCTCTGAACTCTGATGTCTGCAACAGCCAAATCACCCCTTGTACAGGGGATGAGATCCACTGCATCAATGTGACTGGGCAGATACTGAAAGGTAAATTCTGCCCACTCACTGCAGTCCTTTAGCAACTCTGGGAGTCTTAGTCTCAAGCACTACCCAGGGAGATGGTAAAATCTAAGCCTGGGGACACTAGAACAGCGGTTCCCAATCAGTGTGCTGGGGCACACTGGTGTGCCATGGCAACACCCACAGTGTGCCGCGAACATCCCTGAGAGCTGGAGTTAAATTTCCCTCCCTGCTCAGCCCAGCCATATGGGCTGCGCAGGGCTGGGAAACGGCAGGGGATAAAGGAAGGGGGAAGGCACCAGAACACAGTTCCAGGACAATGTTCCTTCTAAGCTGAGCCAGTGAGCAGTAGTGTAGCTGCTGCGGGGGATTGGGGCTCGAGGGGCGTGGAGGAGCCGGAGGAGTGGGACTGACGGGGAGTGGTGGATCGGGGCTGGTGGGGAGCGGAGGAGCAGAAAGACCGGGGCTGGTGGGGAGCGGAGGACCCAGAGGAGCGGAGCTCACGGGGAGCAGAGGTGGGGGAGTTGAGGAGCCAGGGTGGGGGTTCCCGGGCTGGGGGCAGATTAGAAGCAGGGGTAAGCTCATGCCATGCAGGGGGGGAGGGGAGTGTTGATGTGTATGGAAACGTATTGTTTCCTTTTCAAGTCATTGCTGCCTCTGCCATTGCAGTGGCACTCCTTGCTACCTGTAATTCATTTGAGGCACACTGCCGTATAGTTTCCAAATGAAGCCATATATTTTCATGAACCAATCCAGAGGTCTTTGAGTAGTTTTTCAAAAAAGTCTGTGGCACACCTGTGTGCTGTGGCACACTGGTTGGGAAACAGTGGGATAGGTAGACACAACACACAAATTCCACCCGAGATTCAGAATAAACACAGACAACTGTACAGAACCTTGTGTTACTTTATTAGCACACAGCATTTCTACAGCACTTTCCATCCCAGGATCTCTCAATGGCTTACTATACTAGGTATTCACACATTCTTGGCTCTGTGGTAGCCAAGAGGCACACCCCACCTTGTGCTCACATTTAAGTGAATGGCCCTGACAATACATTATAGGCAAACTGCATGGCCTCCCATTTTGATATCTTTACCAAGTGCCATAAACAATGGCTTTAGGAGGAGGTGTCCCCTCCATGTTTTTTTAGCACAGCTCTGTTTTCAGTTGGAAACTGGTAAAGGAAAGTTCAAAGCTTGCAGACAAGAACAACACAAAACTGGTAGAAGGGGATTGTAGCAGAGAGAGAAGGCAGCCTGATCTAACTTTTTAAGTAAAGTGGAAAAACTGTCATTGACCTTAATTAACATCAACTCAAGTAATATAGAGGCCTAAATCAGGGTGACTTCATTTAGCTCAGTGAGTGAGATCTAGTCAGAATTGGCACATTCATTAGGAATCTGTAAAAAAAATAATAGATTCTTGGCTATTGGTGATCATCAGCTCTTATCTGTGTAATTTCTCACACCTTTGCTTATATATTTTCCCATCTTCTAAAAGTGAGCTGAGATTACAGACAACCAAAAAATCAGAAGCCGTCCCACAAAGCAGCTTCACAAAGTCATAACACAAAATGACAAAGCATACAGCCAACAGTTTGATGCAAGACAATTGCGGTGATGTCAAGAAATATAAAGGTATTGGAAGTTTTAAGATGGCATGGCTAAATGAATTAATTGCAACTGAGACTATGGAATCTGGAGAGGTGCAGCATGTCAACTTGGGTCAGCTATTTTCTTACTCTGAGGACAAGGGCGTATTATGCTTGTCATGTGCAGAAGGCAAGACAAGCTGTGATTTTGCTAAAGGAAAGACATGGAGTTCATGGAAGATTGACTATTTGAAGAGGCATCTCAATCAGAAAATCTATCCAATGTTCCCTCTGTAAGCTGGTGACGCAACTGAGCAAGTTATGGATGCAGTTGGGGAACCGATGGGGAGTGGCTGAGGGGCCCGGGCCGGGCCCAGGCCCAGGAACTTGCTCAGCTGCATCCATAAGTTGCTCAGCTGCATCACCGGCTTAGAGGGAACATTGCAGGTTACCTGAACCTTTGATCAGTTTGGTTGCCTCTCTGGACTCTGCCATTTGTCTACATGTCTCCTAACGTGCAGTACCCTGAACTGGACCCATCCTCCTGCTGCAGTCTCAGTAGGGCTGAGCTAAGTGGGACATTGACCTCTGGTGTTTGCCTTAGGATGCGCCTGGTAACACTCCCCAGAATAGTATTTACATTGTTCATAACATTGTTGTCTTGTTGACAGAAGCAGCCTTTTCTGCTTGTATCTGAGCCAACTTTGATCCACGAGAATGAAATTTACCCATCTCTAAAGGGTTTTATTTTGAGGGCTTGGGTGCGACTTGGTGCTGCCCCTTTCCACAGATAGGTGGATTTTACATGGAGGTTCTTCACCTTGGTTAGGAGTTTCTTGTTGTCACCTGTGTGCCAGAAGGCCTGTGGCTGTTATGCCAGGGAAAATCTTGACGTAAGCACTGAGATACAACAGGAATGTGCAAGGTATAAAACCCTGGGGGGGAGGAAGATAGTCTACCACTGCTACCAGTATCCCACCACTAACACGAGTATCCCCCAACTCCCACCACCATTACCCTCTCTGCTCAGTACTTGCAAACTTTATGACCCTGTAATCCATTTTCCTGTAATCAGTCTCCACCAGTTCTGGTTGTTGATAATTCTAAAGGCTGCTTTGTCTTCTTCTTTCACTTTCCATTTCCCGGGTATATGGAATTTCTGAGCAAGGGTCATATCAGTAAAATGGATCATAAACATGATAAAAGTGAAGAGAATGCTTTGTTCCCTAACTCCACCAAACCAGGCACCTTCCTCTCAGCTGGCTTTGCATTCAAGGCCAGGTATATTTCTTTGTAAACCTGAGAATTACCCTGCAATCTGTAGGTTATGATCAGCTCCCAGGCCTCACCCCATCCTAATGCTGGTGAAAGGTAGCTCTGTGCTTTGCTTGCTCCCTAGTGTCACCTGGGCCTCCTGGGATAACCTTCTGAATGTGCCAAAATCAAGGCAAGCTGCAAAACCAGGGGCCAAACCCCCAAACCACTGATGGGTGGTACTTAAACCAGTCTCCCAGTCAGTAACAAAACATTCTTCTTCAAGTGCTGCTCAGATGCATTCAGTAATAGATGTCTCCATGCCGGAGTGCCAGATTGGCCAGAAAAACTTCTGTCTTAGCCTGTCAGGAGAGGGCAGGTGGCCTCTGTCCCTTGTGCCACCCCATGACTATATATACGGCTGCCTCCTGACCCCTCCTCAGTTTCATTTCTTCCATCTTGTGCGTTGGATCTGGAACGTCCGCTCCTTGCGAATCGCAAGCAGCCTGTCCTCCTTTCTATGAGCTTTTTGCCTGACTGGGAGCATCTCTTCGTGTATTTAATTCCACCACAAGAGTTCCCCACTGTCGGGCTGGAACATCCTGCGAGCATGCCAGGGTTCAAATGCTGCGCCGAGTGCAGCAAGGCCTTCCCCTGGGATGATCCCCACGGGAAGTGCCTCAGGCACCTGGGCAAAAGACCACGTGGTCTCAGCCTGTTCCATATGTCTCTCCTTCAAACCCCGAACCATCAAGGAGAGGTAACAGTGGCACTGTGCTCTAGCCACTGAGGAGGCCCGGCACTCTTCACCCGAGGCTTCGGGTTCCCGCTCGGCACCGAAACCCAGCTCGGCACCGGAGCCTACACAGCACCATACCACTGGTAGCTGCCACCGCCATACAGTGTTGGTGCTGACTCCGGCACCAACCTGGTGTCACCTGCACCTTGGCACCGCTGGAGGTCACCCTCGGGTAGCCCGGTACAGCCAATACCCAGATCAACCTGGCGCCACTCCCCATCATCTCTGGCGCTGATGGCCCGGTATACAGTCCGTCCTTGCCAGTGCTGAGCTCACCCAGGCACCGGCCATATTCACCCTTGGCACCGCAGGCTCGCCATAGCCCGGTGCCACAGGAGCGTAAGTTCTCCCACCCAGGCAGTCCTCCTTCCACAGGCAAGGACTTGCCACAGAGCTGCATGGAGTTGCTCCTCTTGCCGTCCACCCCAGAAGTGGTGGAGGCTGCTCGAGCCCTCCTCTTTCTCCCCACACCTCTTGCCACAATCCCAACAATAAGGGGAAAACTGGCCTTCATATCGAAGGCCTGGATCCACCATGGGCATTCACCCTCACCATATAGTCCCCCATCTTCCACTCCAGTGGAGGCTGGCACCCTAGAACTATCCCCATGATAACACACCACCCTGCCATCGCCGGTACTGCCCCAGGAGTCTCCGTCCCCTTCCCCCGCTTCCAGTCCGAAGGAAGGACCTTCAAGGGGCTCTAAGTGGCCTTGGCGCTGCACATTGGCCCCGTCGCATTCTGCTTCAGAGTGCAGGAATGGTCCCCTCGAGAGACTCCCTCCCCACCACAGTGAGCTCCCGGTACTGCTCTCTCTCTGGCACCAGAGACTTATACATGAAATCTGTTAACGCATTTTGATTTGTTATGCCAGGCCACAGCCCACCTAGGCATGGGGGTGCAGCCCTTGGGTCTCCCTCCTGATACCGTCTTCGGGCCAGCCTCCACTTTGATGGAACTCTTAACAGTCCCGTCCCACCCAAGCATCTGGGACCTTGCATGTTCCCAGTGGCAGAGCTCAAGTTCTATTGCCCCAGTTTTGGACATGCGGGCATTAAATATCAGGTCTCTGAATCAGATTTTCCCCTCTCGCCAGTCACCTGGTCCCCCTGAGGGACATGGTGCAAATGGTGCTAAGCCAGGGGGAGCCCCCCAGTGACCCCCTCCCATCCTCCAGGGAAGCCAGGGAACTGGACCTTTTGGGCCGTAAGGTCTACTCCTCATCGGCCTTTCAACTGTGAGTGGCAAACAACCAAGCCATAACCAGCAGATACTTGCTGGATGTGTGGGAGTCAATCATGAAATTTTGACACTTGCTCCCCCCTGAGGCCAGAGAGGAGTATGATGCCTTTCTTGAGGAAGGCAACATAACATCTCAAGACCTCCTCCTTTCAGCATGTGACACAGTGGACACAGTTGCTCGCACGGTGGCCTTGGCAGTAACCATCCACCAGGTGGCCTGGCTTAGGGAGGCTAGAGTGCCCCCTAATGCGCAGCAAGCGGTCCTCGACCTGCCCTTTGAAGGGGATGCCTTGTTTCCCCCAGAAACACTATCTGTGGTGGGCATTGCACGAGATCCCCGGGGAGAGGCCAAATATTTTGGCCTGCTTCCTCCTCAGCCCACCCCTCCCACTTAGTCTTCTGGGGCAATGCCCCATCCCCCAAATTCCCATCCATTTCTACCATAACTTCCTTCCACCGCCATCATCTGCTGCAAAGGCTGAGACCCCTTCTCCCTCTCTCCCACAGGGAAGAGACCCACCCAGCTTACTGCCACCCCGCTCTTGAACCTCAGGGAGTAAATGCTTCAGGGCATCATCGCAGTAGATGGTCAGCACCCTCTTTCCCCCTTAAAGGCAAAAGAGGTTTGGTGGGAATCACTCCTCCCCCCTCCTTTTTTTATTTGCTACTGTGTCCACAGGCGTCCAACCCTGACCAGGGTATCTTTCCTCTGATCTTGGGCGGTATGGGCCTCGCCAACACAAGGACACCCCCTGCCTGCACCAACAGTACCTGGGTACTATGGTTCAACCCTACACTCCCTCAGCAGTGGCTACCTTGGGCACTCATAGGGAATCTGCCCCTCCCACACTTTCTTCCCCGGGTATCCTTCAACCCTGCATCATTCACGCCAACACTCTTGCCAGGGACGAGAAGCGAATATTGTAGTAGCCCCAGTCTTTGCTGCAGAGGCTCTGAGACATGCATGCTCGATGCTCACTCGGACGCAGGACCACTCCTGTGACCCTGATGCCTCCATCAGGTAGGCCTTCTCGATTCCTGGTCGGAGGGGGACATCTTCATTCACATACCGTCGGCATGATGAGTAACCAGCCCCTTTGTGGCCCCAACACTCCAACTCAACAAGAACCACCTCCTAGTCATCAAGTGGAACACGTCCGCATAGCCATGGAGGATCTTAGTCTTCAGGGGGGCCAAGGCGAACTGCCCACCCCTGCCATCCCACACTTCCCCTTCCTCACGGAAACTAGGGCTCCACACACCCTGGCCTCATGTGTAACCTCAGTGGTTGCCAGGACAGCTACCCGAGGAACCCTCATCCTAGGCCCATCTCACAAAAATAGTGGTCAGTTCTTCTCAAACTCCCTTCACTCCCGAAGCAGGGACTTAGTGTACCCTACTCGAACCTCCAGATAGGGGAACCTAAGGGATGGTGCCAACGTCACCTCCCCATGGAAGGGGAACAGCGGTGGGATACCTTGTTGGGGTCTTTCCATATCAGCATCCTCTTCTGCGACACCAGCCCCCGTCATAACCAGGCCAGAGGCCACATTCCAAGCAGGGGGGATCCTTGCCGAGTGACTTGTAGCTGCTTTCTCTGCCCCTCAGTCATGTACCCTAGCAAGGGGCGCCCCCTGCCTCCCCCTTGGGGTCCTTCCACTAGGTCTGCTTGGAGACCTACAGCTCTACTGTGGGGTCACTCCCACGTGCATTGGTGGTGCCTCAATAGTACTGCTGTTCCTTCTCAATTCTTGAGGAACCATTGACATACACTGCCTATCCATTTATGTGATGAACAGAGGGAAACAATCTAGAGCCCGTGTCCCACAATATCCAGGAATTTAGAGGGTTGTACTTCCTTCAAATCGCCTTCTGACTTCTCAGCTGGGGATAATACTTTATTTGGTTCTCTAACCCAAGGTACCCTTGAGATACCATGGTTGTCACTCTGTGGTGGATTCACTTCCTAGGTGGTAGGAAAATGAACCCTCCATCCTTGGCAACCATATTTTCGGGGATAACCCTTCATCCAGGAGTTTCCCCTGGTGCTTACACTGGCGTGGCATAGCAGTCACACTATCCCTCCTGGTAATGCTATAGGCACTTGAAACTCTGACGTTATACAGCACCTGTTGGCCCCTCATTTGGGTGGCCAAGTGATAGCTGGCATTAGTCTCTGTCTCTCTTCTCGCTCCCTCATGTACTTGTGATAGCCCTTGTGATGCTCTCATGCTACTGAGCTCTCATGCTACCGAGGCCCTTACAAGCTCTCATGCTACCGAGGCCCTTACAAGGACCAATCCACTAGCACTATGTCAGGCCACCTTGCCACCTTGGGGTGCTAGTGTCCTGGAGTTCCCCTCCTGCAAGAATCCGGTTCTTGGTACCTAATTCAGCTGGAAACATACACTTGCACACTAATTCGAATCTCATAGCCAGCATACCTTATGCCCCTCTGAACTGCTGAGCTTGGCTCTCAATATGCTGCCGTGAAGTGTCTCGTGAGACCCTTCTTGGTCATTATCGGGGCCCCACCCCATACATTCATGTAATATCACCCTCACTCGCATTAACCAGACCCCACTAGGACTTGTCGTGGCCAGGCCAAGGGATAAGGTTATTCCCCTGTGGCTACCTGTGTACCCCGCAGTTGACTAGATTAGCCCATGACTCTTTGGTTCACAGCTCGGGCCTTGATGTGCTCAGCCCATGGAGT
>VOCP01056810.1:0-51645 GCA_007922195.1 Podocnemis expansa | reverse complement strand
TTTTTTTGGCAGGGGGTTGGACTAGATGACCTCATGGGGTCCCTTCCAACCCTATGATTCTATGATTCTATAGTAAAAATTTGATTTTGAATGTCAGGTGCTCAAACAACAGTGGAGTTAAGATCATTTCGTAATTCAGTCCAGTGGCAAAGCCCCAGCTGGCCCCTGTCAGTCCAGCCATCTCCTCTCTCCAGAATTAACCCAGCCCTGAATGGGAGCAGCTCTCAGATCTCAGCAATCTGCATGAGGGATTCACACCCCTAACAGAGTCAGTTCACTGACAGGGCTGCAGAATAAAAAGTTTAAAGGTGGACAGATGACCTGGCCTGAGCCACAGGTCTCTACGGTAACAGAGTTAATGCACAAGCAAGCCTTGCTTTTTTGTAAATGATACTCTGTTTAGAGTGGCTTCATCTCCCCTTTATCACCTCCCTTCCTGGCCATCTGTGTAAAAAATGTAACTGAAGCTATGCTATCTTCCCCCTCCTGCACAAGGTCCTTGCTGGGAAAGTTGTACTATCACCGTCTGTCCCTGTTAACTGCTTATTAAAGAATTCATAATTATTTGAGTAGTACAAGACAGTGGCTATGTCTACACACAAGGCTTTATTTCGAAATAAGTCATCCCGAAATGACTTATTTCAAAATAAACCCTTTATTTCGAAACAACATGATTTGAAATTCCTCCCAGGGTGTGACCCTCAGCACCCTGGCCAGGGTGCTGAGGGTAGACAAGCCGCAGGGCACGGGGGGCTGCCCCCAAGACCAGCAGGGAGCCCTGCAGAGGGGTGCCGATGCCCCACTCTCCCCACTGCTGGGGCTGCTCAGAAGCCCTGCGGCAGGGTGCAGGGGCGTCCCGCTCTGCCCGCTGCCGGGGCTGCTCCAAACCCCACAAAGGGGTCCGGGGGCGCCTGGCTCTCCCTGCCAGCAGGGCTGGTGGCAAACCCCGCGGCAGGGTGCCGGGGCCCCAGCTTTTCCCCACCACTGGGGTTGCACCCACGGGGAGCCGGGTCCCACCGGCTCCTCAGGCCCTGGGCTCAGCGGCGGCAGTGGCTGCGAGCCCCGCTGCTCACCCCGCCACCAGCTCGGGGACCTGCAGCCGTGGGTGGGGTGGCCGCAGCATCCCCCAGCAGGGCACGGCGTGTGCCACCCTGGTTGCGGCCACCCCACTGGGGGCTGCAGCCCCCTCAACAGGGTGCGGGGTGAGCCACCTCAGCTGCGGCCACCCCGCCTGGGGCTGCAGGCCCCTGAGCTGGTGGCAGGGTGAGCCGCGGGGCTCGCAGCCGCTGCCGCCGCTGAGCCCAGGGCCTGAGGAGCCGGTGGGACCCGGCTCCCCGTGGCTGCAGCCCCAGCGGTGGGGAAAAGCCGGGGCCCCGGCACCCTGCCGTGGGGTTTGCCACCAGCCCTGGAGGCAGGGAGAGCCGGGCGCCCCCGGACCCCACTGTGGGGTTTGGGAGCAGCCCCAGCAGCGGGCAGAGCAGTGTGCCCCTGCACCCTGCCGCAGGGCTTCTGAGCAGCCCCAGCGGCAGGGAGAGCGGGGCATCGGCACCACTCTGCAGGGCTCCCCGCTGGTCTTGGGGGCAGCCCCCCGTGCCCTGCAGCTTGTCTCCCCTCAGCACCCTGGCCAGGGTGCTGAGGGGGTGGCTTTTCCTCCCAGGGTGCTAAGAACCCTGGGAGGAAGTTCAAATCATGTTGTTTCGGAATCCATTTGTTCCGAAACAACATGTCCAAATGGCATTACTGTATTTTGAAATGACCATTTCGAAATAAGAGCCATTTCAAAAACATCCAGTTTTAACTGTTTCAAAACAACGATTCTTATTTCAAAAGGACAGAATCTGTCCTTTCGAAATAAGAAAACATCATGTAAACTAAATTTCTTTTATTTTGAAATAACGAGTGTTATTTCAAAATAAAAGTGCCGTGTAGACATAGCCAATGTGTTTTAAGGTAAAGCACCTGTGCTCTATAAGTTAACGCTATACGTGTCATGTTAGGCCTGAGAAGACGAGGCCATCTTGTAAAATACATGACCCAAATCTAACCGTTGAAGACATATTAGATGAAAAAACAATGGTAGTGAGTTGCCTACGGCTATGATATGCATGTGTATCATTAGTCATTTCTTGATTATGTTCACATATATCCTGTTAGAGGTTAACAAGGTAAATGACCTGCTTCCCTATCTGTTACCATTGTTTTACTGGAAGGGGTCAAGAGGGAACATTAACATCTAAATGGATCTCTGATGTACCAATGTAAAATGTTCGCTAATGGTGCTAATGCAGCTAATTATCTGTGATGACCAAGAGGTGAAGGTTTTACTTCAAAGGACCATATATATTACTATTTTCCACTTAAGAAGTACCTGGGAACTGTCATCGAAGCACACATGAAGGAATGCCAAGCAAATGCTCGCCTTGCTATGACTATAAAAGGAAGTGGTGAACATAATCCCTTCATCTCACATCTGTCCAAGCTTCTCAGGGAAAGTTTGGGCCAGAAGATTGAGATCCCAACCAGCACCGGCCTGGAAACCACCCTGCAAATTCTCATGGGAGAATTAGAATCAACTCTACACCGGGACTTTTTGGTCTCATTTCCTTAAAACTGGATTTCTAACAACTAAAGTTGTGAGGATCCACACTTGGACTCTTCGGCCTCTATTCCTTAAAACTGGATTTCTAAACTAGAACTGTGAAACAAGGACCTATTTTCCATGGACTCTAAATCACTTCTATGTATATGATCCACTTTGACGATATAACATCTCTCATTTTGTTTCTTTTCTTTTTATATTAAACCTTTAGTTGTAGTTACTAAAGGATTGGCTGGCAGCATGGTATTTTTGGTAAGATCCAAGCCCATATTGTTCTGGATAATGTGACTGACCCTTTGAGGTCAGGAGAACCTATTTCTTTAAAAGACTTAGTGGCTGTACTGGGGACCAGTGGCTGGAATGCAGTAAAGGGACCTGGGTATATTTTATGGTGGCTTCTTGATAGACAGTGTGGGGGATCAGAAGGATTGTTTTTTACTCTTTGGGGGAGTCTATCTCCAGGTACCCCATCACTGCTGGGAGAATCTGCTCTCCTTTTTGCAGCTTGCTTTGAACTTTGCATATTCAGGTGGCTATCCCAGGAGGCCAGGGTCACAGTACATAACAGGGATGGATATGATAATATTCATGGCACAATTATTCATTGGATAGTTATTAAATTAACCAAATAGGGGCCTATGGGGAGCTGCTAGAAACGTCTCTATTTACATACTGGTCTGGATAAAAGAATCATAAGGCAGCCCTCGCTTTGCTCACCTGTGGCATCAAGGACGAACAAGCAGGCAATAAAGGGCGACCACTGACTCAATTTGATTCTGGGTCTCCCTGTTTTGTTCTCTAGCAAGACAAAGGATCAGCTCAGTGAACCAGGCCCCCAATACGCAGTCTTACACTCAGTAATTCCTTTCTTGGGGTTGAGACAAGGGGGGGTTAGAGCAGTGGTCCCCAAACTGTGGGATGCACACTCCTGGGGAGAGGGCACAGCGGGGTCTGCACCAGCGCCAATTGGGAAGATGTGGGGATGCAGCCACTCTACACCCAACGCTGTTCTGACCTTGCCTTCAGTTATGAGCCCAGCCTCAGCTGCAACCTCATTCCAGTCCCTGGCTTCCAGTGGGATGTGAACAGATTTCATTACAGGTGGGGCCCCATGAAGGAAGTCCGGGGACCACTGGAGTGGATGGAGGTGATTTCAAGCCACTTTTGTCCTCTATTCAAGTTGGCCCTTGCCATAAGTTACAGGGGGCTCATGGCTGCAGAGCAGGGAGAACTCAGAAAGCAGGGTATTCTGTCCATGCCCCTCCATGCCACCAACTCACACCTGCTCTAAGGACTGGGTGGCTCTACATTAATGAGAGTAGCAGCTGGGGTTTGTTTCCATGCAGAGTGAGACACCTTCGCTCTGACAGAGGAGCATCACAGGGCCTGGGAACAATGTTCTCTCTAAGGTGATGATGCAGCTGAGCAAATTCTGGATGCAGCTGAACGAGTTATGGACACTGCTAAGCGAGTTCCCTGACTGCCTGCTGGGTCCCCAAGCACATCCATAACTTACTCAGCTGCATCATCAGCTTAGAAGGAACACTGGACCTGATCCTACGACTTACTTGTATTTGTTTTCCTCCCATCCTGTAGGTTCCCCCATATTCAAAACCTCTGACAGTGAGATTTTCTCCCACAAAAGCTCATGCAATAAGTAAACTTGTCTTTAAAAGTGCCACAGCACTCTGTTTCTTTTGCTGCACTAGACTAACACGACTACCTCTTTGGAATTTCACAATATTTGACGTACTCATGATCTATCGTCATCATCCAGGGGAAATCACAGGATTTGAATTTGTAAAAAATATATATGTGCACACACACACACACACACACACACACACACACACACGTGTTTCATGATAAGCCAAATAAATGACTGTAATACCTTTCCAAGCAAAGAGAACAGTTTTATAGATGCAGCTGTACCATTTTTCAAACTAACTGGTGCACATTATACACAAAATAGTTTATTGTATAATCTCTCTTTTTGAACCAGGCCTTATCTCAAAGGAGATGGTTTGAGCTTGAGTGCTTCAGGACCATACCAGAATCTGGCCCAATGACCTTACAAATACGTAGACAGAGAAAAAAAGATGTGGTCTGTTATTCATAGCTCTTGTTAAATAGATCTGTTCAGCTCTTCAGCTGTCCACTATTATACCAAGACCATGCTTAGGTGATTCATATCTTTTATTGAGAGGAAAGCCCAAGCGTGGCCAAACTGCAGCTCAGGAGCCAGCTGTATGTGGCTCTTGAATGAAAAACTGTGGCTCATGGAAGAACATCAGCAAATCAATTTAGTAGGTAAAAGTATATGGCTATATGCCTCGGTGTGGTTCTTGAAGGTTTAATAATCAACTTGTATGGATCTTCAGTTCTATGAGTATAGCCACCCCTGTGAAAGACTGACATATGCTAAGCACATTGCCCCCATCCCTAATGAAATGATAAAGCTGGTTCTGCAGAGACAGCTCACAAAGAAAAAAATTCTTTCCTACCTTGAGCCCCAAAACTGAAACCAACTGATCCTTCTATTGTAAATAAAGCAGCCTTTTTAGGGACATGCAATGACCAGCTGAAGTAAACCACAAAGGAATGGCTGAGGCTTAGCTAAGTTTAATTAAAGTATTTCCCCTTCTAAGGCTGGGAACCCAAGTGTTGTAAACATACCACAGATTTTATTTCTGCCTCTGATTTTAGTTTCTTTCTCTTTAGTGACAAGAAAAAGTTGCTTTAAGAACTTTTTGGTTTTTTTTTTAAGTTGTTTGGTAGAGCTTGTAAGAAAAATTATATGTAATCTCTTCTGTAGGACAGTGAGAAAGGTGCTAAACTGTAGGCCTCGTTGGAGCCATGGGTTGCTATGGTAGTGGGGTCATTTCTCTGGCAAGTCATGTATCTAAGTTTCTTTAACAAGCGGCCTAGAGTTGATAGTTAAAGTGTGTTATCTCCCCTTTCTCATGCTTTTTCTCCTGACCATCTGGACAAGGAATGTAAGCTAGACTGTCCGTCTTTGTTCTAACTGAAAAGGGAGTATTGCCTCCTATCTCCTGCTCACCCTCCTTGGCACCATAGCCTCACAAGAATGTAAGGTCAGCATCTCTAGGCAGAAATTAATGAGTTTGCAGGTACTGCGGCTGCCCAGGATAATGCAAATGATGTCAACAGTAAACAGAGGCAGGGATAATTATATGCATTCTTTAATCATTAATATGTATTTAATAATGTTAATGTAACCATATAAGGGTCTCTAAAACATTGTCAATCATGTAAGCATTATCATAGCATTATCATACTGTACTGAATAAAAGTGTTGTGATGCTGCCCCTCGGGGCTCTCTCTTGCACTCGAGTTGTTGGGGGGGCCTGCTCAGAGGGGCTAGCACTTCTTTGCTGCCCTCTGATGCAGTTCCTTTTGTTATTCAGCTGAATAATAAATCCTGAACCACACCTCGTTCTCTGCTAATTTGAGTTTCAGCTGGGAACGGGCCTTCATCACTGGGGAGGATCGGTGGTCTCTCTTTCCAGGTTGAGAGCCCTGATTAATTTGTCCCCCACAAGCTGCATCTATAAAACTGTTCTGTTTCCTTGGAAAGGTATTGGGGTCATTTTGTTGGCTTATCATTAAATGCATATTTTTTTGTATAAGTTCAAATCTTGCTATTTTCCCTGGATGATGACGCTGGATCATGAATACATGCAATATTGTGAAATTCCAAAGAGGCAGCCATGTTAGTCTAGTTCAGCAAAACAAACAAGGAATCTTGTGGCACTTTTGATGTTTTATTTCACTTCTTAGTCCCTGGTTTAAGCCGCTTTCAGCTTGGGAGCTACCAAGCAATGTTGAGCAAGTCCTTGCACTGACCGTACTTGAAGGTCCAAGAACCATTCAAAACACAATGCTGATGGCGGAGGGACTGTTCCTCTAGATGAGGGAGAACAAACAAACAGGGAGTCTTGTGGTACTTAAATCCCTGAGTGGGCTGCAATCCAGGAGCCTTAGGGCTTATTTTTGAGTCTCACTCTCTTGCTGGATGACCTCTCATAATGCTTCAACCCTTCTCTTACAGCCTGGAGCTGCTCCAGCTCCCACTGTAGCATGGGGGCTGGGGGGACAGGGCGACAGGCAGGGGCATTGCTGGCACTGGGCACCCAGGGCACATGCCCCAAATCCTAGCACTGGTGCCCCAGGTCTGATGCCCCCCCCCCCCCAGGTCTCCAGCCCGATTGGGGCCCAGCCACCCACGTCCACGGCAGCCCCGTCCCCAGCTGAGGATCTGGGGCTCGGCCATGGCAGCCCCATCCCCAGTGGGGGATCCGTGGCCCAGCCACCCGCGGCCATGGCAGCCCCATCCCTAGCCGGAGAGCCGGGGCTTGGCTGCCTGCAGCAGCGGTGGCTGCTCCATCCCCGTCCCCAGCTGGGGATGCGTGGCCCAGCCGCCCACGGTGGCTTCCCTTAACAGCGCAGATCAGCTTTCAGAATAGCCAGCCAGCCTTATCTCTTCCTTGTACTTAACAACAGGCAGATCAGCTTTCAGAATAGCCAGCTAGCCCTTAGGCAAACAAATCAGCTTTCATAGCTACCACCCAACCCCCATGCAAGCAGTAAAATAAAGTTTTGCTTCTTACATTGTATTCTGGTTTTCCAAAGTTGCCAGGATTGTTAAGGATAGCTACTCCATCACATATCCCATCCTCTGTTGCCAGATGTGGAGTTTTAAGGGGAATTATAATCCAGTAAGGAGGACAGCATATTCACAGCTGTATCAGAAGTCTTTATTGAAGAGAACTGAGAGAGAGAAGACAGACAGGTTTTCCTAGCACCTAAATGACTCTCCCATTTATCACTATGACAACCCCAATGACCCTAGATAGTCCAAAACACCACACCCTCCAGTATGGGGCCGACTGCCTCTGGGCCCTGGTTCCCTCCCAAAGGACAGCTGTGCTCAGCAACAGGGGTTTTGCTGCCTGCCCCCACATCTCCCAGCAAACATTCAGTGCACACAGGACCTGCCCCCCCATGACATTTCTTGCCACCTCCAACATTACCCTCTGTTCATCTCCACCCATTAGGAGCCCCAGGCCTGATCTCCCCACCCTGCTGGTGCCCTGAGCTGGGCCAGACCAGACCAAACTGCACCACCAGCCAGGCCTCACTGGGATGCTAGCTGAGTACTCAGCTTTGCCAAATCTTGGGCAGCGGTGCTAGCTGAGCCCCAGGCCAGCCCTCAAGCCCTGACCACACAGTCATGCAGGGCATTTTTCACTATCATACCATCCTTGACATTTCTGAGTGGGGCTGAGAAAAACCCTCCTCTCTCCCTAAGCAGAACCAACTCCTTATGTGATGGGATAGCCTGAGAACTTAGGGGAGAGCTGGTAAAATGATTCACTGGGACACAGTGCTTACAGAACTACATCAACAACACACAGATACTGTGTACTTGTAGGGTAAATTGCCCTTTATCCCAACCACATACAGGAAAAGTGCACCCAAGCTCCCTGACATTTGAAACCATAGTGACTCATTTACAGTGGCTAGATTTCTCCTAATAAAGGGGCTTTAATGGTTCTTCGGCTTTGATTATGGAGTGGTGTTTGACTGAGAAAAGAGAAAGGAATAAATCCCCCCAACACCAGCTAAAGCCAGAATGTACTCCTCCTCGAGCCTGCTTCCTGTTGGTATCTTCCCCTCCATAGGGCAGGGGCCTCGTTGGCTCCTGGCAGACTGGGCATGTGCCCAAATCTCCAGGCCAGTGCACTGAGTTTTGGGCTGCCAGCCTGGTTCCAGATCCCCGGCTATGAGTAAAGCCAGGAGCTGTGGTGCTCCCGTACCTGGCCCAGGATCCAGGGCTTGGCTGCCTGCGGCAGCGCTGCCACTCACTCTGAGGATTTGGAGTTGGGGCACCTGTGGTGGCAGGAGCCCGAGAGAGGATCGGGCCCGGGCCCAGGCCCAGGATTGGGTTACAGGGGTGGGGCCCTCAGCAGGGGAGTGGGCACCATGCCTGGGCCCTGGGTCTTGTCTGGGAGCAGCAATGCTCCTGCCATAGAGGACGACCTGATTTTGTCATTATGGCACATAAAAATTGTACCATGCTTTAAGTGCACCTGTAGAATCAAAGCTAGACATCGCTACAGTATGGCTGTAGTTATTCGACCTGTATAAAATTTCATAGCTGATTCCTGCATGTAAAGGAAACCAGCATTTTGTGCATAAGACACTTTTACATCAGAACAACTCGTACTCACAGTAAGAGATTTGCTGATACAACTGGTCTGTTTTTTTAAAAATATAAATAAATGACACATGTCCTCAACACACTTAGCTCAGTATAAAAACCACATAGACCTGACCTAAAAAGCACACTATGTCTGCATTCTCCCTGTATAAAAGCCTTTCTAAACATATACCTTGTGACCACAGAATGCTAATCTTATTACAGTGCTGATTGTTTAGGAATATTTTTTCAGCTCGCTATCCTTAATTGTTACAGAATGGCCTGGCAGTGAAATGAAAGAATGGTGGGTAACTTACCAGTAACCATCCATCTTCAAGATGAGCTGTTTACACACATTCAGTATTAGGTGTCTACGTGCCACAGCACACAATTGGCCGGAAACTTTTTAGCCCTAGCCTATCAGAGCAGGATTGGGGGCCAACATGCCCTCTACCCACTCCCACCGCTATATACACATGGCCCTGACCCTGAGCCCCTCAGTTCCCTTTTCTGCCCTCAGTGATGGTTATGGAAGAGCCCACTTCTTGAGTTTGTGCAAGTGCCTGTCTGTCTGCTCTGTTTATGAGCCCGTTCTCACTGGAAGATCTGTTCTTGGACATCTCCAGCACTGCTATTGAGTCCTTCCAAACAAAGCCCAAACCTGCTTCCACCTGCCACCCAATGTGCCAGGGCTCAAACCCTGTGTGACTTCTTGTGAGGCCTTCCTGAGGAACAACTCCCATGAGAAGTACCTTAAATGCCTGGGTGAGCCTCATCTGGTGCGTTATGCTCCATTTGCAGATCCTTTAGCCAAAGGACTCAGGAGGACAGGGAGTGAAGGCTGCATAACACCACACAGGAAGGGGCCCTGCAGATGGCATTGGGTACACTCAACACACCTGAGGATTCACTGGCATCACATGCTAGGCAGGCACCAAAGCCTTCTCAGCACCGCTCTCTGGCTATGAATAAAAAGCTGCAATCAGCTTCTAACTCAGCACCACGTGCTAGGTTAGCACCGGAGCCCTCTCAGCACCACTGTCCGCCTATGAATAAAAATCCACAACTGGCCTCTAATGGGGAACCGTTACAGAGCAGCCTGGCTGGGAAATTAAAGAGAGATCAGCTACCACCTTGTAATCCTGAGTGATTCCTCCCCAGGAAGCACACTGTGCTCTTTGTGACTGTGGGACTCTGCAAACTGGACAGATGGGGGTTTGATCCACTTCACAGAAGCATTTTAAAAAGTCCTCATGCTTTTCACATTGTCCCTTCCCTCTTGGGTCTGGGAGCTTTTTGGCTATATCAGCCACACTCCTCAGCTGCCTGTTGGGCTGGAAATCTCCTCCTGAGGAGCTTTCTCTGCAATGAGGGCAGAAGAAAGGGGGGGGAGCCTGGAGTCCCCCCAGTACTGAGTGATGCACCTTCTGCAGAAATTGCTCCCACACTTCTGGATGACCCGCTACTTAAAATAATCAGATCACAGCCTCCTGGAGATCTGTGACCTGGCTCAGTAGAGCCGTCACGGCTCCTGCGGCAAAAGGAAAGTAACTTCACTTTAGCTCAGTTCAGGAATGTCCGGGCTGGCCAGGCCACCCCTGCCTGCAGTGCCTGATGTTCCCTGTGTGTTATCATAGAATCATAGAATCCTAGGGTTGGAAGGGACCTCATAGGTCATCTAGTCCAACCCCCTGCCAGAGGGAGAACCACTCCCACTAAAACATCCCAGTCATGGTTTTGTCCAGCCGGGCCTTAAATACCTCCAACGATGGAAACTCCACCACCTCCCTTGGCAGCTCATTCCAATGCTTCACCACTCGCCAAGTAAAAAAATTTTTTTCTAATATCCAGCCTCGACCTCCCTAACTGCAACTTGAGACCATTCCTCCTTGTTCTGTCCTCTGTTACCACCGAGAACAGTCGAGCTCCATCTTCCTTAGAGCATCCCTTCAAGTAGTTGAAGGTTGCTATTAAATCCCCCCTCAATCTTCTCTTCTGCAGACTAAATAAGCCTAATGCTTTCAGTCTATCCTCATAGGGCTTGTGCTCCAGCCCTTTAATCATTTTGGTTGCCCTCCTCTGAACTCTCTCTAGCATGTCCCTGTCCTTTTTGTAGTGGGGAGCCCAAAACTGAACACAGTATTCTAGATGTGGCCTCACCAGTGCAGAACAGAGGGGAACGATCACATCCCTTGATCTGCTGGTAATACTTCTTTTGATGCAGCCCAGTATGCCATTGGCCTTTTTGGCAGCAAGAGCACACTGCTGACTCATATCTAGCTTCCCATCCACCATGACCCCCAGGTCCTTTTCTACACTGCTGCTACTTAAATGAATGTTTCCCAGCCTGTAGCAGTGCATGGGGTTTTTCTATCCCACATGCAGGATTTTACACTTGTCCTTATTGAACTTCATAAGATTTTTATTGGCCCACTGTTCCAATTTATCTAGGTCTCCCTGAATCCTGTCCTTACCCTCCAACATGTCTACTGTTCCCCCCAGCTTGGTGTCATCCACAAACTTACTGAGAATGCAGTCTATTCCATCATCCAGATCATTGATGAAAATGTTGAACAGAACTGGCCCCAGGACTGACCCCTGGGGCACACCACTCGTGACTGGTTGCCAGCTAGACATGGAACCATTGATTCCTACATGCTGAAACCGTTGATCTAGCCAGTTTTCTATCCACCTTATAGTCCACCTATCCAACCCATACTTCCTTAATTTGCCAATGAGAATGCTGTGGGAAACTGTATCAAAAGCCTTGGTAAAATCAAGGTATATCACATCAACGGTTCTTCCTGCATCCAGAAAACCAGTCATCTGCTCATAGAAGGAAATGAGATTGGTCAGACATGATTTACCCTTGGTAAATCCATGCTGACTGTTCCTGATCACTTTTTTTTCTTCTAAGTGTTTGAGGATGGCTTCTTTAAGAATCTGCTCCATAATTTTTCCAGGGATTGAGGTGAGGCTGACTAGTCTATAATTCCCCGGATCCTCCTTTTTCCCTTTCTTGAAAATAGGCACTACATATGCTTTTTTCCAATCCTCTGGCACCTCCCCTGTTCTCCATGAGTTTTGAAAGATAACGGCCAGCGGTGCTGCTATCTCATCGGCCGATTCCCTCAGCACCCTTGGATGCAGTTCTTCCGGCAACATGGACTTGTGCACATCCAGCTTCTTTAAGCAGTCCCTAACCTGACCTTCCGTCACCAAGGGCCTCTTTTCTTCTCTCCAATCTGCCATACCCATGGTAGTGGGCTGGGAGCTGACCCTGCCTGTGAAAACTGAAGCAAAAAAAGCATTGAGCACTTCAGCTTTTTCTTCATCCTCTGTCACGAGGATGCCTGCGCCATTCAGCAAGGGACCTACACCATCCCTGATCCTCCTCTTGTTATTAACATACTTACAGAACCCCGTCTTAGTATTCTTTACATCCCTCGCTAGCCGCAGCTCCATTTGTCCTTTGGCCTTTCTGATTTTATCCCTGCAGTCCCTAGCAATATCTTTATATGCCTCCTTGGTCATCTGACCAAGCTTCCACTTCCTGTAAGCTTCCTTTTTATGTTTAAGCTCAGAGCAGAGTTCTCTGCTAAGCCATTCTGGCTGCCTCACATGTTTATTCTTTCTCCTAATTGGAATGGCAACTTCCTGTGCCCTTAGCAGGGTTTCTTTAAAATATAACCAGCTTTCTTGGACTCCTTTCCCCTTCAGATTAGCTTCCCAAGAGATCCTGCCCATCAGTTCCCTGAGAGACCCAAAATCTGCTCTTTTGAAGTCCAGGGTTTTTGTTTTGCTTCTTTCCTTCCTTCCTTTAATAAGCATCCTGAACTCAACCATGTCATGGTCACTACTGCCTAGCTTGCCATTTACCTCTACCTCCTTGATCAATTCATCCCTGTTTGTGAGCAGCAGGTCGAGAGGTGCAAGACCCCTAGTTGGTTCCTCCAGGATTTTTACTAGAAAGTTGTCCCCAACACACTCTAAAAACTTCCTGGATTGCCCATGCACTGCTGTATTGGCCTCCCAGCAGATGTCAGGGTAACTGAAGTCCCCCATGAGAACCAGGGCCTGTGATCTACAAGCTTCCGCTAGTTGTCCATAGAACACCTCATCCACCTCCTGCTTCTGGTCTGGTGGTCTATAGCAGACACCCAACACAACATCCCCCTTGTTGCTTTCCCCTCTCAATGTAACCCACAGACTTTCTACAGGCACGCTTCCACTTCCATAATGGAGCTCTGAGCAGTCATAGAGCTCTTTTACATATAGTGCTACTCCTCCCCCTCTTCTTCCCTGCCTGTCTTTCCTGAACAGTTTATACCCATCCATGGCAGAGCTCCAGTCATGCAGACTATCCCACCACGTCTCCGTTATTCCTATGATATCATAGTTACTTGTCTGCACTAGTACTTCCAATTCTTCCTGTTTATTTCCCAGGCTCCTTGCATTAGTGTATAGGCACCTAAGATACCCGGTCACTTGCCCTACTTTATCAGTTTGGTTTTCAATTCTATTACATATACCTCCTTGCATTTTTTCTTGGAGTCCTCCTCCCCCACTCTCCTCATGTGCTGGGGCTTCAGTGGAACATTTAAGACAATTATTTGATTCCCCCCTCATGCTCCAACTACCTTCTCTTTTATTCCTGGTACTACAGTCCCAACACCCCCCAAGTTCCATCCCTTCCCCCAGATCTCCCACATTGCCACTTACCTGTGGGCTTTGGTCTCCTTCCCCCATTGAACCTAGTTTAAAGCCCTCCTCACTAGGTCAGCCAGTCTGTGCCCAAATACACTCTTCCCCTTCCTGGACAGGTGAAGGCCATCTCTGCCTATCAATCCTCTGTCCTGAAACAGAACTCCATGGTCAGGGAAGCCAAATGCCTCCTGACCACACCATCTTCTCAGCCAGGCATTCACCTCTAGGATGCATCTGTCTCTCCTCAGGCCTCTAGCCTTGACTGGAAGGATTGATGAGAACACCACCTGTGCTCCAAACTCCTTCACCCTTGCTCCCAGAGCCCTGAAGTCACCTTTGATCTGCTGAGGATCACCTCTCGCAGTATCATTGGTACCCACATGGATAAGAAGCATGGGGTAGTAGTCTGAGGGGCGGATGATTTTTGACAGTCCCTGCGTAACGTCTCTGATACGGGAACCTGGCAGGCAGCATACGTCCCTAGAGGCCTTGTCAGGGCGACAGATGGGTGCCTCCGTTCCTCTCAGGAGGGAGTCCCCAATCACCACAACCCTATGTTTCCTCTTAGGTGAGGTGGCTGTGATCTCCCCAGCCTCTGGGGTGCATGGCCTCTCCTCTACCCCCTGCATTGTCTCTAGTGCTGCATAACGGTTCCTCACTGCAAAGGATGGTGGGATGTAAGCAGGTGTGGAGCACTGTCTGCTGCCAGAGGTGACCAGCTGCCAGTGTCCTCCCTCTGCCATAGGCATCCCATCTGTTTCCAGAGCTGTGGCAGTAGCCCTTGGCACCGGGATAGGGTCCTCCTCCTTGCAGGTCTCATCGTGGACACTGTCAAGGAACTTTACCAGGGCATAGATACCCCTGAGTCGTGACACCTCCTCCTGTAACTCTCCTACCTGCTTCCGGAGAGATGCCACCAGAAGGCACCTATCACATAGGCTCATCTCCCTAGCCTGATCATCAGTGGCAGGAAAATGAAGGCCACAGTCCTTGCAAATCCACACCAGGATCTGGGTGGAGATATCCATCGTCAGACACTCTGTCTGGCTACAAACAGTGGCAAAGGAAACAGCAGGAGCACTGGCACCAGCAGTGCGGCTCCTCTTCACCATCTTGACCTCACCAAACTCCTCCTCAAACTCCCTCACAAACTCTCCTGTTTGCTGTCCCCTGTTCGCAGGGCGGCCAGTGAGAACAATCGGGTGGGGGGCGAGGCCTGCGGGCACCTGCAGGAGCCAAGGTCCGGGATGTGGGGCAGCCTTTCACCCCAGCGCCGCTCCCCCAGGGAGGGAGCGAAGGACGGACCGGGCACAGCGGCATGCCCAGAGAATCTCGGCAGCTCTCAGCAGCAGCCACAGCGAAACCCACTCAGGGATGGAGCTTGGGGAACGGGCACTTCCGCTTCCAGTTGGGGGCCAGCGGAGAAAGGAAAGTGCCCTCAACAAAGAGGGCGGCATGAGCGTGCACTTCCGCAGCACTTGACGAAGTAGGGGCCAGGAGCAAACATGGTGGAAAAAACACTTCTGGTTTCCCTTGCAGGGGGCGGGGCACAGAACACGAGGCCAGAGACCGCGGGGGCGCATTCCGCTGTGATGGGCGAGGGCAGATTCAGCGGCCGCTCCTGCTAGGCTGGGCCCTGCACCTGGGGGTGGGCACTGTCCGAGGGCGGGGCTAAGGCGGATTTGGATGACGCAGCATTTGCCCTGCCCATCCAGTGGCTCGGCGCCACTTTCCCTGTCACTCTCCCAGCGCCAGGGAGCAGGATTGGCTGGCGCTGGCATAGCAGGTCCCTGTTGCCGGTCCCGGCAGGTGATTGGCTGGCGCTGGCGGGGCGGGAAAATCTGACTTCATGAGGCAATTTGGAGGTAGGGACCTTACAGAATGGGAGGAAAGAAATGCAGGGAAGTGCGTCTTGGGAGCAGCTCACCCTGTAACTGGAAACCAAAGGTGTTGTTAAGATTAAAACCCTGGGAAGCCGCATATAGAGTAGGGGTCTCATGCAAGCAGCCTGCTGGCCACATGTGGCCCCTAAAGCTATTTCCTGTGGCTAACAGTGATGCTGTTGTTACTGATACTTGCAGTGTCCTTGTAGGACAAGGCTTCAGCGGTGTGGCCCTCGGGCTAATGTATTAGTCCTTATGAGGACCTCTACTAGTCTTCATACAGCCCTGTAGCAGTTCTTGTGTGGCCTTCATGGTGATTTGAGTTTCAGACCGCTGATCAGAGGCAGCCTTAGGCAATTGTGGGCCCCGGGTGAAGGCCCATTGTGAGGCCCCCTAAAAGGCCCACTATTGGCCACCACTGCTACCCTCCCCTATCCCCTGTATCCTTAACCGCCCCACACAATCCCCCAGGACTCCCTGTTCATTTTGCTGAACTGCACTAACATGACTATCCCTTTGAACCTCATATATTATTCCTGGGTATGATACTTTTAAAGATCTTCCCATCATGAAGCTTGTAAGTTGAGCATCTTTCACATATAACATAAATAAATTAATGCTATACTATAAAGTCAAAATGAACATTTTAAAATATTTTAAAAGGTATGAGCGTTAATTAATAAATAAATAAAAAGTGGTGGTATTAATGATGGCTCACAAATAACAAATACCACATTTAAAATGTTGGCAGTCAAATCTTACAAATTTTTCATATAGGATTAGGTTTATGTGAACTACACATTTAATATAAATATTTATAATAAATAAAAATAAATGAAAAAAAAGGTTTCTAGTGTGTAACTATAAATGAAAAACACCAAATTTCAATGAAATTCTCTGAAGTATTCAACTTTATAAAATTCTGGCCCCCTCAAAAATATTAAATAGTAAGCACAGAAGAAGCTAGAATATTACTTACCAAAAGAAAGCCATACAACACAGACATCACACACAGCTGTGATGATTGCCTAAGGGCAGCACTGTATTTATATGTAGTGGCCTATATGGACCTCCCTGGTAAAGTGAGCTAACCAAAGCCAAAGTAAAAATTGTCACAAAGTGAAAGGAAAAGGCAAAAGAAAAGGTGAAAAAGAAAAGGAAATATTTCACAAAATTAAAAAAATGGCAGAATAAATGGCCACACTGAGGAATTAAAGCTGAAGCCACTGGAAAAGTTCCTGCTATTGTGCTATCTATTGCTTGCTCCTGCTTTTTTAGCATGTCAGTGTGAAAGTGAGGGGCAGATAATGGTGAAATCTCCACTTCAGATGAAGTACAGATCCTAATGATAGCTTGCCTTGATGAGCCAAGAGTGAAAAGTGCTTAGGCTTCCAGCCCTACTAGCTGTGCTAGATGGGAACAATTTCTATATTTTTCTGTATTTTCATTTCTGTCCACCAAATTGAGGAGGGGCCCCTTATTCCTTGGGACCCTAGGCAGCAACCTGCTTTGCCTACCCCAAAAGCTTCCACTGCCCTGATGTAGAGGAAGATGAGGTTAAATCACCTGTTGTAATGCAAGACAAAGTTCCAATTCAGCCCTGAAGGTTTGAGCCCACATTTGTGAATAAATGCAATAGCTGCAGCTTGTCTTGAAAGCAGGGGTCTCAAACTCAAATCACCACAAGGGCCACATGAGGATTAGTATGTTAGCTGGAGAGCAGCACCACTGAAACCCTTTCAAAGATGTTGCAAATGTTGGTAACCAACAGTGTTGCAGGCCACAGGAAATAGCTTTAGGTGCTGCATGCACCATGAGGGCCATGTGTTTGAGACCCCTGCTTTAAAGCATTGCTCTGGTATTCATCTGCCAAAGCACTGCAGTTAGTAAATTATTAGTGGAATAGTCTGGAAGATGGAAATGCTGATTCACTTGTTGTAGAATATGTTGATTTCTGATGCATACCAACAAGCCTCCAGCTGGGACACATGACGCAATCCATCATCTAAAGCAGTGGTTCCAAACAGTTTCTCTGCCGTGGCACACCTCGCCTTCGATTTTGTTGCGGCACACCTGTATTATAAATTCATGAATATTCAAATTAACTCATACATATTCTCCCTGTTTTTGGAAATGCTACTATTTAGGGTGGTAGGAGTGGCAAGAGAGGGCAAGGATAGCCCAGTGGAGAACAGGCAAAGGTGGCAAGATGGAAGGGGGGGCAGGTGCAGCTATCTGGGGTGCCAAGGGGGACCCTGTGTATATGAGGAAGGGAAGCCTGGGGTGTGAAGGAGCATGGCAGTTGCATGAAACATGGAATAGCACTGGGGTCTCACTGCACCCCTGCCACTGAGTGCCAGGTCCCCTGCAGGGAGTTGCCAGCCTCCCCCTCTCCCCGTCTAGGCCAGCTCCAGCCCTCCACACCCTGCTTGGTCTTGTTGTGCCCTCACGGCCCCCTGCAGGCCTCACTTGGCCTCCTGGTATCCCTGTTGGGTCTCACCACTGCCCCCAGCAGCTTTGGTGGCATCACTGGCTCTGGTTCCCCCCAGCAAGGGTCACTTGAAGCTGCCTCCCCTGTCTCCATCTTTGGTGAACCTCCCAGTGGGGGCTGTATAGGGCTAGCGTTACCAGATACCAAGCATGGAAAGGAGGTCAGAGAAGTATGAAGAGGATGACCTCAGAGGACACATACATGTCTGGGCCCCCTTCACCTACTCCAGCTATTGCCCCCCTCCCAAATGCCTGCCACACCATCATACCTGGCAAGCATTTGTGAAAATTTGATTTTTGTCTGGCTTTTTGCCAAATGCCATGGCAGCAGTCTAAATAAAAGTGCACTGGAGCACACCACCCTGGAATGCATTCCCTGCCAACTTGGGGAGCCGCAGTGGGTGAGAGTGAGCTTGGCCACCATTCCCTCCCCTTCCTGGCACCTAGGGAGGCCACACACCCTCCACAGCCCCCTGAGCCAGCAGGAAACTCCTCCCAGTGCAGCACGCACTTCTACTTTTAGAGTGTGGCTCTGGCGTCTGGCAAAAAGAGGGACAAAATCAACTTTTCAATAATGCCTGCTGGATGGAGGACAACAAGGCAGAAAGGCATCCTTTTGCCAGATGTCTGGTAACCCTACACAGGGCAACTACCCATGGATCCAGCTCCAGGGTACCCCCTGGGCCGCATGGGGCTGTAGCCCATGGCAGCAGCAGCAGCAGCTCTGGGGAGCCCTATGGATTCTTGCGGCAGGGCCATAACTAGGAGTTCTGGCGCCAGGGGTGAGCAGCTGCAAAGGTGCCCCTCCAATCCAGGGCCCATCAATACAGGAGAGGGGAGGGGGTTGTCACCCTTCCTTCCCATGGACAGAGCCGGCAATGGGGTGCCTACCCTGCCACCACAGGGAGAATGGATCCGCCACTGCCTCTGGTCATGGCCAGCAGAGAAGCAATCTCCCCTTCTGCCTCTGGCCACGGCAGGAGGAAGCTAACCCCTGCCATAGCCAGAGCAAGCAGCAGGCTCGCTTCCCTGCCATGGCTAAAGCTAGCAATGGGTGTCCCTACCCTGCCTTGATGGGGAGAAAGAAACCCCCTGCTGCCACCGGCTCTGGCCACAGCAGGGAAGCAATCCCCCCTGATGGGTCCTGCCATGACACGGGGAAACAACTGCACTTGCAGCCTCTGGCTGCAGCAGGGAAGCCATCCCTCCACAAGCTCTGGCTGTAACTGGAGGAAGCGATCGCCCCTGCTGGTTCTGGCCACAGCAGGGGGATGCGATTCCCCCACCACGGCTGGAGCTGGCGAGGGGATCACTTCCCTGCTGCAGTCAGAAGCTACAGGTGTGATTGTTTCCCCGTGCCATGGTGGGACCCACCAGGGGGGATTGCTTCCCTGCTGCGGCCAGAGCCAGAAGCGTGGGTTCCTTTCTCCCCATCAGGGAAGCGTAGGGACACCCGTTGACCGTGGCAGGGAAGCTATTCCCCCTGCTTGCTCTGGCTGTGGCAGGGGATTGCTTCCTCCTGCTGTGGCCAGATGCAGCAGGGATTGCTTCCCTGCGGTGCCCATTTAAATTGGCGCCCAGGGCAAAGCCTCTTTTGCCCTGCCAGCCCTGTCTCACAGCACACCGGAGGACACGCAGCGGCACACCGGTTGGGAACCACTGGTCTAAGCTGACTTAACAATGTCAACCTTAAGTTGGCTTAAAGTCAACCTTGTTAAGTTGACTTAACAGAGTCCCCAGTGTAGACATTCCCTTGTATAGTTCCAAAGGGGTAGCCATGTTAGTCAATTTCAGCAAAACAAACAAGAAATCCTGTGGCACTTTTAAAGACAAACAAGTTTACTTATTGCATAATAAATATATATTATTGGATATATTATAAAATATATATTATACTCACAGAAGACTTCTGTTAGTTTTTTAAAATGCCACAGGACTCCTTGTTTATTCAAGCTTTTGTAGCTCCTCTGGTATACATCCAGTACCTAGATTGGGTTTAGTCCTCTGTTTTACAGCGCCAGTTGTAGATGAATAAATCCTGAGGCTGTTGTTGCTGAGGGCTGTATGGACTAAAAGACAAAACAATTGTGCTGTGGCTGTTTTTTATGTCCTCTGGCCTTTTCCATGAAGCTTGTGGAAATCTTTAAAAATAAAGTGGGGTCCAGAATCACACGAGCAAGTCCTGGAGAGTGTCATTGAGCTCATTGTACCTGTGTTTTCTTAAGGGGCCATTACACATTGTAGCTGCAGCCATCCAGGCTGTGTCTATGCTATAGAATTTTTGTGAAATAAGGTTTTGCAGTAAAAGAAAAGCACTATACGTATAGTGGTTGCACACATCCACACAGTGCACCTTGTATCATAAAGAAGCATCCATACTGGAGTTTGAATTTTTGGCAGTAAGAGTAGTGCATTGTGGGCACCTGTCCCATCATGCCACTTTGCCACCTTCCAACACTAGGCATCCTGGGATGAAGGAGAGGAGCACAGAACACCCAAGTAAATTTTCAGTGTCCCTTGGGGCAAGTGCATTGCCTTGCTGTCACTCACTGTTGCTATCATCAACTTGTACCCTTCTTCAGTATTTCCCCACCATTTCCACACTTCAGTTCTGAAAACATGGTGTGGAGAAGTGGGAACCCTCTGCTAGATTAGTCAGGGAAGACACGGGTGTTGATCCTCCATCTTTTCTATTTGGGTGATGGGACACAGGTGGGTGATATGAGGTAGAGCCACTAGGGGGCAGGGGGGTAGTGTTAAGGGAGCCTGTACCTGGGACCCCCCCGCTGGTCACACTGGATTCAACTGGTTGGGCCAGGGGGCGGAGAGGTGGGCAGAGCTAGGAGGGGAACAAAGAACCGGGGGGAAGGAGGGAGAAGAGGGAAAATGGGGGTCCAAGAGACAGGACCCTGCCCTGGGGTGTAGCCCTAATCCCCTGGGGGTTTCACTTCTGGTTGTTCTGAGGATGCTGATACCAACTGTCCTTGCTGCTGTATGAACTGGTTTGCTAATAAACCCTCTGATTGCCACACTGGCTGAGAGTCGCTGCTCATTGGGACGATTGGGACCCTCTTGGGGGGAGGAAATCCCCTCCAAGGGAGACCAGACAGAGCAAGGATCTGACCCTCTGAGCCTGGAGTTGGGGGCTGGCTGCACGGAGCGTGGAGACCCGAGGTGCTGGACGGGAGGAGACTCCACTGTGGCAGAGACCTGACTGGCTGTGGACAGAGGGGATCCAGGTGGCTTGTCTGGGGTCTCCACCACACATGGATCTCTCACTACTCTCCTGTGTCATCTGCAGCATTATGATCACATTGTGGTTGGTCACACACTATGTCTTGAGCTCAGAGGTAGAAAAGGAATTGGATGAGCTGGACCTCCTGAGTGCCATGCAGAAGAACAGCACTGCATTGCTGTTTTCTTTCATGGAGCATCTGTGTATGGTGCACTGCCACTTCTGTTCATGAGAGACAAGCACTGAGTGGTGGGACCACATCATTATTCAGGTCTGGGATGATGAGCAGTGGCTACAGAACATTTGAATGCGTAAAGCCACCTTCATGGAACTGTGTGCAGAGCTGGCCCCTGCCCTATGACACAAGGATGCTGGAAGGAGACTTGCTCTCCCCCTGGAGAATCACATCACAAATTCTGTGTGGAAGCTGGCAACTCCAGCCTGCTACCAGTCGGCCACTAATCAGTTTGGAATTGGCAGGTCCACCAGTGGGATGGCACTATCACAAGTGTGCAGGGCCATCAATCAAATTCTGTTGCGAAGCAATGTGACTCTGGGCAATGTGCATGAGACTTGGGATGCATTTGAAGCATGGGATTCCCTATCTTCCATGGTGCAATATATGGCACATATCCCAACTCTGGCTCCAGACCATCTTGCAACTGAATACATAATAGGAAGGGCTACTTCTCTATGGTGCTGCAGGCACTTGTGAATCACCAGAGCTGTTTCATAGCTATCAGTGTTGGTTGTTCAGGTAAGGTGCACAATGTGCATGTCTTCAAGAACACAGGGCTGTACCAGAAGTTACAAGCAGGGACCCTCTTTCCTGATGAAAATATCACAGTAGGACATGTGGAGGTGCCCATAGTGATCCTAGGAGATCCAGCCTACCCACTGATGCCATGGCTCATGCAACTTTACACAGACAACTTGGTTACCAGTAAGGACCAGTTCAATAACAGGCTGAGTAGATGCAAAATGTTCAGTCTGCCTTTGGGAGACCTAGAGCACACTGGAGGCGTTTATACGGCAGTCTGGAATTAAATGAGGAGACTATTCCAGCTGTTATAGCCATCTGCTGTGTCCTCCACAATCTCTGTGAAAGTAATCTCTGTGAGAAGTTTAGCCCTAGGTGAACTGTGGAGGTGGATCACCTTGCATGTGCTTAGGAGCAGCCAGATGCCAGGGGCATTAGAGGGGTACAGGGGGGAGTCATCCACGCAGAGGAGGCACTCAGGGAGTATTTTAACAAGAAAGACCCTTACATGTACCATGTATACATCACAGTGTCACTGTGAGGCTGAAGACCAGCAGGTACCTGCAGCTGCAGGCAAACATGTATTGTGCTCTATATAAATAAATGCCTACATGTTTGAAGTAGGCTTTTTATTATTAAACAACAAATAGTGGTCAGCAAAAAGTCAGAATGCAGAAGGGTGAATAGGTGGGGCACTGGAGGGATTACAGGTCCATGTCTGTCCAGCTGTCATTCCTGTAGCTATGTGAGGGGGTGGAAGTAACATTGTACACTGAAGGTCCTTGGCCTTCATGGGAGTGGTTGGTAGGAGTGTGTGTAGAGGCTGTGAGAAACTGCAGGTGTCTGAAGGGGGACAAGGGGTGGACATGCAGTAGCTGTGTTTGGAGATTGAACCTTTGTCCTTAGGAGCTCTGTCTGCTCTTTTGGATGCAGCAATTTGTCTTTGTAATCTTGGCTCCTCCTAAAATTTTCTTTGCAGTCCTGCTGTGTTCCTGTTGTTTCTCCACCATGGCCTCTCTCCAAGTCCTGTTTTCTCATCTATATGACTCCCCAGACTGTACAAGTTGCTGTAACATGTCCTCCTTGCTTTGGTGAGGCCACTTCGTTACCTGTCTTAAGGTATTTGGCAGGTGTGGACTTCTGCCTGCAAAAGTCATTTCTGTAAAAAAGAAACATAGCAAATAAAGTAATTATTGATATAGCCCTCCTAGGATGCATGTAACACTTTGAAAACCATGTTACTCTCTCCATCCCCCTGAACCGAGTCTAGCTCCCTGGTGATCCTGGAAATGGAGAGTTTCATAAGGGGCCAAGAATGCTCATTTGATCTGAGGTTGAGGAAGCAAGGGAGAGGTGGTTGCTTGGAGCATCAATGAACATGCACTGACCTTGTCATTCTACATCTCTGCCCCCCTTTTCTACAGCAAGTGGCCATAAAAAATAATATCTCACTCCTTAGACTCAGTAGGGCATCTAGAATGCACATCGTACACACAAAGACATCTAAACCAGCTTCCTATACTTCAGAGTTGGGTACCATTTTGGTCCCCAGTACCATGATTTCCAGCCAATGAGGGAGAGTGTCCTTCCATGAATGAGGAAACACAGCTGCTTTGCTTAGGAATCTGAAGCAGAGAATCGGGGAGTACAGTATGTCTAGGACACTTCCTTTGAGCTCTCAGTGGAGGATACCCAGGAAACTGCAGCATGCATCAATGCTCTGATAATGAGTGCTATGTAGATTCACTGGAAAATGGGAAACCATATGCAACCATAGCTACTCCAGCACACTTCCATTCCCTCCTACCACTGTATTATAAAGTAGAAGAGTCACCTCCCAATCAGAGCAGCATTGGCTTATCAAACTCTTAGCAAAGCTCCCCTCTCCAGCCTCTGGAGTGCCTTAACTGAAGGGCTGGGACTCGCTGCATATCTTGGGGGTGAGGGGTGGCAAACAGCTCCTGACTCCCAATCTCTACAGTGCCGCTTCTTGCCTCTGCCTTATGCTCCAGCTCCACTTCTTTGTCAGTCACCTCCTCCTCGGGGTTTATTCTACTATCCAGTGGGTCTGGGGCCACAGAGATAACTATGGTAGTCTTGGGGGTGGAGGTGGATTCCCCACAGAGGATGGCTTCCAGCTGGTGCAATGCCAGACCAACCGTTTGTTTCTATGACTTTCCAGTAGTTGAGCCTCAGCTCCTTCACTGTGGCGCGTCCCTTTCATACCTTTTCTCTGCCAGGGCACAAGAAATCTGGCCATAAATGTCAAAGTTTCTCTTGATGATGTGCAGCTGGGACTGCACAGCAAACTCTGCAGATGCTGATCAGGTTCAGCAGCTCTGCTGTGCTCCAGAAGGGAGAATGTTTGCTGTGTTGAGCAACCATTACCACCATGGAGTATGACATGGGCACAGATCTGGCTCTGGGCTGCCTTCTGCTGGCTGGCAGTGGCTGAAGCCAGATCAGGTCCAAGGGCTGAACTGTGCCCCAGGGTTGGGGCCTGGCCTTTTTTGGGACAGCAACACCATTGTCCAGAGCTCCAGAACTCAGAGTGCAGATGCAGTACTCAGGGTCTGCCCTCTCAGCCTTGCACTGCTGGGCCTCGTAATGGTGGTTGCTCTGTTTTGCTGCTGCCCTGTCTTCTCCCCCATTCTTCTCCATTCATCCCTCTGTAAATAAATATTTCCTGTTCCCATATTCACTGTACTATTCCAGGCAGGAGTCTTGAGTATAGTATATAAAACTTTTAATAATAATATAAGGACAATACCCCTAGAAGCAATATCAAAATCAGCACTGGTTTGTAGAGCCCTGCAAATCCGCGGGTATCTGCTACAGATCCGCGGGTATCTGCAGGTGCGGGTGCGGATAACCGCAGACCCATTGCTGTGGATCAACTCACGGATGCAGCTTCTATTGTTACCTTATCACAGTGCAAGTCATTGCCGAAGCTGCTGCACAGGGGAACCAGGAAGTGCTCTGGCCAATCCTAGATTGTGATCTGCCAGCCAATCAAAGTCTCAAGGTGGAACTTGGAGACTCACTGCTGGCCTTTGATTGACTCGTTTCCCTGCCTTCTTCTTCCTTTTCTTGCTTCCAGTTGGCAAGCCATTGCAGTCAATCAGAGATTTCATAGGTGGGCAAAGAAATCTGATTGATAGCACAGCATGCAAACCACAAACAAGAATGGAAAAAGTGGGTGGGACCCATATGGAGAATGAACCAATCAAAGTCTGAGTAGTTGTATGTGACCACAAGTACGGTTGCAGCTGCTGTTGCAGATGCAGCTAAATCCTGGCATGTGGATTTCGGATCGGATTAATGTTATCTCTGAGCGGATGTGGATCGGATGGGGTTTCACATTTTTGTAGCCACGCAGGGCTCTACTGGTTTGGGGAGACAGTGCAGTGCAGGATTCATGAAACCACAAATCCCTGATACAAGCAAAATATCCCTCAAGCTGTATTGCCTCATGCAGCTTGAAATGATCCTAAGTGTCTGCACCTCCTCCGGATCTTCCATTTACTGCAGGTTGCTGACCACAACTGTAAAAGGGCTTTTGTTCTTACATATAAACATACCTTTTACAATCAAGAAATGCACGCATCCTTGTTAACTCACACATCCACCCAGACTCAAACACAGTACGCACACAAGCACACACACACAGATTATCCTGAGAAGCTTATTCTGTTGCTAGCGTCTCTGCACTGTCTCTGCCTCTCCTTGTGGCCCATTGGAAGACGTCCTCTGTCTTCTCCACAGCTCATTGCCCATCAGCTCTTTGGCCCTGCTATAAATCTGATATAATGGTCTGACACCTTCCTGTGAGCAAGTCCCATTCAGTCAGCCTGCGCCTTGCTCTTACTGCCCTTCCCCTCGTACAGCTGCAGGAAACCTTTCCCTCGCTCTCCCCATTGCCTGTTTTCAGAGCATTGCTGCCAGGGGAATGGGCCCCCAATGTGCCCAGCAGTGCCATGAGTGCTGGGACTGGGGCGGGGCATATTTAATCTTCCACCATGCTGCACTCCGAGGCATGTAGCTCAGGGTGTTAGATCTGAACCAGCTGCTGCCAGCATTGGGAGGCTCCCCAATTAAAACAAAGGTAAGTGTGGGGTGGGGGGGAGCACAAGGAGCAGCGTCAGAGTGGAGAACCTCATGAGTAGGAGCAGGTGAGGGCCTGGGAGAGAGCAACCCAGGAGTTAGACTGGGGGTGGGGACCTGTGCCCTAGGTCACCTTTTTTCAGAGCGAAGCTCCTGCTTGCACTCCCTCTATTGCGTTAAGATCAGCTCCCACTAGATGCTGAGGCTGCAGCACAGAGCAGCCAGTATAGCAGGGCCTCAGTGCATTCACCCTCTCCTGACTGCCCCCATGACTGTTTAACCAGGGCCAGCTCTAGTGATGAGCCAGTGTGACACAGGCTCTGGGCACCAAAACAGAGGGTAACTGGGGGTGGGGTGGAGCCAGACCCTGTGCTCCTGCCCCTCCCCTGAGCCAGCCACTCCACCCCTAGGGCCAGAGGCAGCTTTAGGTTTTCTGGGGCCCTAGGCAAAGGCCCACTGTGGGGCCCCCTATATGAAATAAAGTCATAATGAAAAGCATAGCATTTTTGTTCTAAAATGTTTTATTTTTTTAAATCAATTTTTAAAAATCTAAAAGTTCACCTTCCTACTCTTTCTGTTGCTAAAATCAGAAATAAGGTCTTGGAAGTCAATAGATAGCGTAGTGTCTGGTTCAGTTGAGAGGACAGGTAGTGCACTAAGCTTCTCTTGTGTCATAGTAGAGCGTAGGTATGTCTTCCCTATTTTTAACCAGGAAAAGCTGCGTTCTGCAGCTGCAACAGTTACTGGTATGGTTAAAATAATGCAAAGAGCTTTGTATGTTTTTGGGTAGATCTCTGTCAGTTCTTTCTCAACTAAGTAGAGGAGAATGCCCCCCTACAGCTCTAGCTCAGTTTCCCTGTTGCTGCTTTTGGTATGGCATGCAGTGGGAACTGATGCCTGGCAGTTAAGAGAGATAACAGCAGCACAGCTCTGTATCTTAAGCCCCCCACCCTCTCATGCTCTCCTCTTACCCCTGGCCCTGCAGCTCAGTGACCCCAGCTTAGGTGCAGTCATGACTTCCACATTCCCTGACCTACCTGGCTGGGGGGATATTGTAAGAGAAGAAGAGCAAGAGCACTCCAGGAACTGAGGGTGAGGGGTATGTGAGCTATGGGCTGCTGAGGAAAACATACTCATGTGGTGGTTCCCCTAAGTTTCCTGCTTCAGGGCTGAAACTGCCTCCAGCCCTGAAGAAGTTGGGGAAGAGGAGAGAGCTGGGGCTGGAAACCACCCTCCTTTCCCTCAGAGTCACAAATGGCCACTGCTGCCCAGAAAAGAGAAGGGGAATTATTTCCTGAGTCCTCAGCTATGACTTTGTAGGGGCACAGATAGAAAATTAATTGAATTTACCTTTAAAGTATATGTTAATGTTCTGTATATGCCCTTCAGTGTCATAAGTAAAATAATTCTGTAGCCCTGTGTAATAGACATAACCATTTTCCAACAAGACTCCATATTGTCAGTTTGGTATGCCTGCTTAAACATTGTACTCCATTGTATACTTGATGAAACCTGGTTTAGGTGTATGCTGTGTGTGTTCATTTAAATGTGTGAACAGAACATGTGAATGAAGGGTGTGTGTGTGTGTGTGAAGGGGCCAGTCTCAATTGTCAGCCTGTCCTGATGAACCACAAGTACCATCTAACTGGCTGAACAATGCAGACATCTTTGATTAAAGCAAACAGAAGGAGCCATCCCAGAAACAAAAGAAGAAACCCTGAAGCAACATGACACAGCAAATTCCATAGACTTCCATGAGGGCCAGCAAGTATAAAAGATGGATAAGAACAGGAAAACTTTGGGTGTCATTCTGCAACTGTCATCTTGGAGCATCGGATCATGACAGACAGAGGCCTGGCTCCCTGTGTGTGTGTGTGTGTGAGAGAGAGAGAGAGAGAGACTGCTTTTTGCTATCTTTACGTATTTACAGTAAATGTGGCATATTGCCTTGTCCCCCTGAATAAGATCCTGCTAGTCTTTTCTTTTTAAGTACAACATTTATGGGGGGGGGGTGCTCTCCTGAGTGCCCTTTTTGGTAAAACAACTTTGCATCTTAAAACAATCAAAAGCAGGACAAAACACTTTTTTTTACCCATGGGAACCATCTATGTTAACACTGCCTCCCAGCAAAAATACATAACAAAACTGGCCCTGCCCTAAAAAACCTCACCTGCCTCAGGCTGCCTGAGCGGTGAGTACCACGCACATGCAATAGCAAGGGATGGGGGGCGGGGGGGGGGAGTGAGCAAAGCCTACATTTCCACCCATCCCCCATGCTCCATAGATACAGACCCCCTCCTCAGGGCAGCTTGGAGGTGGGTACCAGGACACCTCCTGCCCTGTGTGGGGGCAGAATGGGAAAATATAGGGCTGGTCCCCAGATGCCAGAGACCCTTGGTACCACACTTCCAGAGTAAAAGAAAAGAACAATTTTTTCTTTTCTTTTTTTTTGGCGGGGGGTGGGGGCAATGTTCCCTCTAAGGTTTGACGGCTTGTGTGCAAAATTTTGAACCCGTGTGCAAAACTTTTTCTGAATAAAATTTTTGTGCAACTTCACGTGATGGAAATTATTGAAAAATATAGAACAATGAAAAATTAATAAGTTATTTAAATTGCTTTTATTAATAATTTGAATGTATTCTATGCTTATGTGACATTTTGTCTCATCAATTCTTCAGTCCTGTTTGTCTGCCTTTGTCGGTTTTCCAAAATGAATAAGCACATAAAAAAGTTAAAATGAAAGCAATTAACTTGCCTCTCATTTTTCATTTTGCACAGCAGCCCATTTTACAATTAAAAAAAAAAAGGTCCTAAATTGTTCCTAGCCAGTTCAAATGTGACCCTTTATTTGTTTTACTTAATTGGTCACTATTAGTAATCTTGATCACAGTATACTTTATTTTCCTTCATTTTATTAGTGTTTGCTATATATTTTTTTCCCAATTTAACTCTTCCCTAAGGAGCAACAGGCCAAAAGGTAAAAAACCCAACCCAGGGCTTGACCCTGTGATCACAAATCTGTTATTCTACCAACTCAGCTACAGGCATTCTATATAGAAAAACTTCTAGGCATAAAGGATAACTGTGTACTCCACTGCCCCTTGATCCCATCCCCCCCAAACTGCTGTTTATTCCGTGTGTGCATCTGTGCAGCAAACTCTTAACATCAGGATGGTGGGTTCCAGCACTGTGCCCCCCCAGTCTACTTATCAGAAGTAAAAGGCTGGACAATCACCTATTTTTGGAATGCCTGAGGGAGGAAGGACATGAAGGTAAAAAGGAGCCCTTGGATAGCTAGCAACTCCCCCCCCCCGCCAATCCTGAGTGGGGCTTCAGGCCTGTCCCCCTGCCCATCTTCAGCTGCTTTCCCAGCCTGCCCCCTCCCCCAGTTGATCCTTGGCCATGGTTAAGCCCTGTCCCCCCCACCCCTCATCCAATCCTCAACCCAGCCTGCCCCCTCCCCCAGTTGATCCTTGGCCATGGTTAAGCCCTGTCCCCCCCACCCCTCATCCAATCCTCAACCACTCTGCCAGACTAGGGTTACTGGATACCAAAGCATGGAAAGGAGGCCAGGGAAGTACAAAAAGGAGGATGTTGGAGGACACATACACATCTGGGGCTGCGCCTGGGCCCCCTTCATCCACCCAGCCAATGCCCCCCCCCCCAAATGCTTGCCCCATTGATCACTCAACTCCAGGGAAATCTGTCTAGCCCCTAGTTACAGTGTGAGATTAATTGCAAGAACAGAGGCTCAAGAATATCAAATGAATGGCTTAAGTATTTTTCCTCTTCACATTAAAGTAACCGTAAAGCCAACCACTTTAAGGAGGCACAAAACTAAGTATTTAATGCTTATATCAAGGTGCAAGGAGAATCACACTGCAGAACTCCTATCCAGACTGATGTTTTTATATTGTGAGTTGCAAACAGAAGCACACCTCCAATAAATTTAATGTAGTAATTATGGACAAGATTAAAATCAGGTTTAACACAGTAAGTTCCTTCACAGAATTCACTCATTGTTTGACACACAGAGGGATGGGCCCTTGACTACATGAAGTCTAACAGAATTTGAGGTGTTGGCTTCTAAAGGAAAAGTAATCTCTGTCAGCAGTATTCTCCCCATGATGTGAAATTAGGGGTGTGGTGCAGGGGGATGTTTGGGGGGTTTAGGGGGTGCTCACTCATTTGCTCTAACACTGTTACTAGCCAACAACTGGGGGGTGCAGGCAGAGTGTACAGAAATCCCTGTCTAGCCTCACTGTGCAGTATTTAAAAAAAAAAATCACAGACAAGCTCTTTAGATTTTATACACACAGGAAAGGAGAAATCAGAAAAAATGAGAGCTGCCAGTTTTTATGTGCAGACCTACCTGAAACATAACCTTTTACCTAAAATGCAAATTTCTGGAAACATCATATCCTACTATGTCTGCCATAAACCACAGATGGATATATATCTATTTTATGACAGTTGATGTTTTGTTTGCTTTTATGTGAAATACACATCAAATGGGGGGGGGCAGAGTAGAAGTAGATGTTTGTGACTATCAAATGCTCCACCCAAGAGGACAGCACCTATTCTTGAATGCAATGATCAGTTTTTTCCTAAATATTCCAAAATAAAAATAAGCATAGAGTATATAGGCAAGAGCAAGCTGCTTGTTTTCTATGATTTGATAAACTAACAAAGGGACAAATATTGCAAGCCTTACTCCATCAAATTTCGCACTGACTTCATTTAAACTATAGGATCAGGCCCAGCCCAGCAGCTACTTTAGAATGGATAATACTTGCACATCTGTGTATCTTACTAAAAATATAAGGACACATCTATAGTGGACTAACTTCTTCTTGGAAGGGAGAAACAAACTGAAAAAAATCACAGTGGGAAAAGGAAAATCTTACAAACTGAAACCTCCTCTCAATCAAAAGTGAACTTTGTTGGACCTCTAAACAAAGGATTTGTTGTCAAAAGCCAAGATTCATTAGCAGGAATAAAGATCTGGTTTAGCCCAGCCGTTAGAGAAAGAAACCTCCCAAGAAACTTTAAGCCAAGCAGGGCAGCAAAGCAAAAGAGTCCCAGGTTTCTCTCTGGGCAGTTCAGAGACCCCATCAAGGTAAAGAAAAGCCCCAACCCCTGCAAAAAATAAGATCAAACCTCTCCCAAAATCAGGTGCAGGGAAAGGGGAGAGAACCTGAGCTGGAGCCTGGAAAGAAGCCGGGGGTGAGAAGCCGAAGCAAGAAAGCAAAGTGAAACCACTTCCAGCCCTGCAGCTGGACTGCCTGGAGCACGGAGGAGGGCAGGGCAAAGAGGAGGAGTCTTAAAGAGATACAGACTCCTGGTTTTCTCTGCTGACCCTGAGCCTGACCAGCCCCCAGCCGATCTTCAGGGGCTCTGCTGGCCTGGCCCCGCTCCCCACTTTGACAGCGTGGGCCTGCCCGCCCCGCCCCCTCCTCCCCCAGCGGCTCAGCTGCTCCGCTCCCAGGCCGCCCCGCCCCCACTCCCCTGGCTGAGCCTCAGCCGCTCTGGCGGCGTCGCCCTCCCCTGCGCGGGGACTGGAAACCCCTGCGCGGGGAGGGGGGTCTAACCTGCGCGGCCGCGCTGCCGCGCACCTTAGAGGGAACAGTGGGTGGGGGCCATTTTAAACGCCTGTTCTGTCACCTACTCCATCCTTATCTGAGGTGGCCGACTCTTTCAAATCATTAAAACCTTCTTGAAGCAGAGGGGTGCTTGCCTGATCAACTCTAAAAATAGGACTGGAACCTGCATGGTTGTTGCTGGCCTTCAAGGCTATGTCCACACGCAGCTCATTCTTTCAAAATAAGTTATTTCAAAATGAGTCATTTCAAAATAAGCCCTTATTTCAAAATGAGTTAAATTGAAATAAGGAAATGTGAAATCAAAATAAGGGAAAAGCCCCAATTGAAGTAGTATGTCCAAACACAGGACTTGCTATTTCGCTTTAGGAGAGGGGCATGATGGGCGATGTGGCAACATGGTCCCCCAGCAGGACCATGTTGCCAACCAATCCCCTACCACTGGCTCTCCAGAGCCAGTGGCAGTGGAAAAAGCACGGGGGGACAGATGAGGAGGCCCCTCTTCCTCCTGGCTTCACACTCTGCCCCTCTGCCTCACCGTGCTAAGCAAGGACATGGGTTGCCTAGACCCCTGCTATCCCCTTTCCCCACCCTAGCCTGAACGCAGGGGCAGGGGGCTAGCAGCCCCATGGGACTGGGAGCTGCTTGCGGCAGATGGCAAGCAGATCCCAGCCTGGTCAATTTCACAGGGTTTTAAGCTTCCCTCCATTTACTGACCTCCCCAGTTAGGCTCCTAGCCGCCTGCTCCTGCCTTAAGGCTGGGGTGGGGAAAGGGGGTACCAGGGGGCTAGGCGACCCATGCTCCCACAGCGGGGATCCTGCTCTGCCCCTGCCTGCGCTGAGTTGTCTGCCCCTCAGCCAGGTCAGAGGCAGGGGCACAGGCAGGGGCTGCCACAGCCTGACCTGCCCCCTGCTTGCAGCTGCCTCCGGGGCTGGGGCAGGGGAATAAGTTCCTGCAGGTAGCTCTGCCCCACCACCTGGTCTCCCAGCTTTCTGCCCAGGCAGGGGTGGGGACAGTGGTAGCTGGCTTTGCCCCCCACCCAGGTTTGGGGGGAGCTGCTGGCCCCACGCAAGCTGTGGGTGCTGGCTATGCCCCGACCCCAGGGGGGGTGCAAAGCCAGCACCCACAGCCCCTACCTGAGGGGGCAGCATTCACCCAGCACCAGTGCGGGAGGAGTGGGGGCACAGGCAGACAGAGCTGGGCACCCCGCTCCCCCAGCCCCTGGCCACCTGGAAGCGTGCGGGCTGGGGCTCCCATGCCTTGTAAGCAGTGAGGCGGGGGGGCTGCTGGTTCCCCAGCCCACACGTTCCTTGGAAGGTCAGACAAGTTATTTCAAAATAATGATTCTTTTGAAATAACTTGTCCAAATGGCGTTATTTCCATATGAGCAGTTTCAAAATAACCACCGTTTCAAAACAACTAGGTTTAAGCCATTTTGAAAGAACAGTTCTTATTTTGAAATGACAGAGCCCGTCATTTCAAAATAAGAAAATGTTGTGTGGACCTGATCTTTTTTATTTCAAAATAACCTGTGACATTGGCACCAAGATATTGGCTAGAGATAGTGAATGTCCTACCTTCAAGAAAGGTGCCCTCACCTTGCTGCTCTGTCATCCCTCCTTGGTCTCTCGCCTGGTGCCCTGTGACTCTCCTCATGCCTTTCTGCTTACTGGTGCCCAGAACTGCCCTCATCTTCCTCTGCCCCCACTGGAGCCAGCCCCCTTCTTCTGTCTGATCCTCTGCTCCAGCCCCTCAGTCCCTTGATACCTTGTCTCTCCCTTCCCTCCTTTACCCTCATGATGCTGACATCCATCCACCGACCATTCTCTACCCACTGGCCCCCTTCCCTTACTACCCTCTGCTGCCCCATCATCAATGATTTCCTTCACTCCCTGACTTCCTGGTGCCCAACCTTCTTTCCACTCCCTCTTTGTTCAGAGCACACACCCCTACCATCCTCACCTTCTCCACATTAACAACTGCCCATTCCCTTGCTCATCTGTTGCTTCCTGAGGGTTGCTTTTCCCTAACTCCCTTTGCCACCTGGCACTTGCCCATGTCCTCAGCTTTCAAGTTCTGTTGTCACTTCAGGCTTCCCATGCATCCCCATTGGCAACCTAGTCTACAGCTGCTCCCATTCAGATCCCCGTGCCTCTCATATGTGTGCCATCTCTCCCCCCACTTTAGTGTCCTGAAGCCAGCCCCATCTTTCTTCCCTCTGCCCCCAGGGGCTCATGACCTTCTCCTTTCCCTCAGCTTCCCCTATCACCCCACTCTGCCTCCCTGCCATACTGTGTCTCCCAGGGCCCACCCCTTCTCTTGCTCCTCTTTGCCTTCTGGCACCCACCCCTCCACTCACCCCCTTCTATACTACTCTGGCTTTTGTCCCTCTTCAAATCTTTCCTCCTTCCCCCATGGGGACTAAATTTCTTCACATGCCTGTCTCTGTACACCTCCTGCTTCATAACACACCCCACCATCCTGATGCCTGCCCTCTACCTTCCTTGTGTCTGTCCCTCCATTTGCCTCCTTCTTAATAATTTTGGTGTCTTTTTGCACTGTCACCCCCCCCATGCTTCTCTGGTCCCCTTACCCTCTTTGTTTCCTTGTCATTTGTACCTTTCCCCACCTGCCTTTTATCTACATGGTGTCTGTTCCTCCCCTTATAACTCCAATAGTGCCTGCCCACTGATGCCAGCCACCCACCCTTCTTGTCTCATTCTCTGTTCCACTCTTTACTGCCCTTACTCTCCTCCAGCTCCCTTGAGCCAAGCCCTTCTTTCACTCCCCTCTACCTGCTCAAGTGTCTGTCCCTTGTGGCCACTTGTGCAAGCTCTTTCCCTCTTTTCTTTCTCTGCTCATTTCCCACACCTTTTTGGTTTCCTGGTGTCCACCCCTATTATCACCCTACTCTGCCCCATGACACCTGCTCCTTCCACGCTGCTCTGTCCTCCAGTGGCTGCTGTACCCTGGCCACCCATTCTTTCCTCAGGCTTCTCCCTCACTCTGTCTTTCTGATGCCTCCCCACTTGTCATTTCCCCACCCCTTGCACCTAACCCTCCACAGGACTCATCTCTTTTCCTTGGAGCCCACCCCTCTCCTCCTTCCTTTGTGCTTTGTATCCCCTCTATTTCCTCACATCCCTCTCTGCTCTTATGCAATCCTCTTACCTTACCCCCACAGCCTCCTGGAACCTGCTCCTCTCTTCACCCCCATCATTTCTCCTGGTGGCCACTCCTTCTCTTCTCCCTCACTGTCCTTGTGGCTGCCCCTTCCTCTGCTTCCACCCCAAAATCAGCCTACCCCATCCTCTGTACCTGCTAATACCTTCTCCCTCACCATCCCTCCCCTCAAGCTTGCTCAGATGAGCAGATGGGCTCTGACATGCTTTAATGAGCAACAACCTCCCTCCCACAGCCTTTAAAAGGGACACAGGTGAATTTCCCTTTGATTCCAGTGGCCAGCCTTGGGTCCAGCCCTGACTATGTGACTCTGTCCCCAGTGGATGTGACTCTGGATCCAGACACAGAAAGTCCCTGGCTCATCTTGTCTGAGGATCAGAAACGTGTGAGGTGCAGCAACACATTACAGGATCTGCTGACAACCCTGAGAGATTTGACACCTACCTTGAAGTTCTGGGTGATGAGCATTTCACAGGTGGGAGGTGTTACTACAAGGTGGAGGTGGGAAACAATACTGGCTGAGACCTGGGGGTTTGTAAGGAATCTGAAGAGGAAGGGAGAGGACCCAGTTTCACCTGGGAATGGATACTAGGCCATGGGGCTGAATGATGAGTGTCACACCGAGGCTGGTAGAGATTTTCCTGGACTATGAGGTGGGTGGAGTCTCATTTTACAATGTGACTGACAGGTCCCCTATTGTCATTTTCACTGACATATTCTCCAGGGCACTTTGCCCTTATTTCTGTCTTTGCAATGCTGGGGTTGATAGCATGGCACCCCTGGTCATCTGCCCTGTCCCAGCCCAGGCCGGAGGGAATCTCTGTCCAATAGAAACACTTGGGGCAGACACTGCCCCGTCCCAGAGCTAACACCACCAGGCCTATTCCCAGGGGATGGTCTAAATAGTATCAACTTCCTGTCCCTTGCCACCCTTCCTTAGTTCCCGGCACGAGACCTGTGATCTGGGGAAAGTACAGTGAAAGGGTGGGGGATGTAAAATTCAGGGCTGTGCAGGACAGAAGCTGTGTGTTTTGGATAGCGGCAATGTCAGAGGTGCATGCAGCTGATGGGGGTGGCAGGGAGAAGCAGCAGCAGGGATAGAAGAGCCCAGCTGGAATGAGGAAGACTGGTGTTATACCAAGAAGTGACAATGAGACCGCATGTGGTGGACAAGACAATGAGCCACATTTGTTGAAAAATACAGAAGCTTTCTATAAACTAAAGATATGGGAAAAATATCAACAGTTCTGTCTTGCTCAGAGCTTAAATCCCAACACACACACACACACACACACACACACACACACACATTTCTGCAACAGGGAGGGAGCTAGTTACCAGCCTTACGATGCTCAAGTCTTACCCACCGGCCAGGTGGGAGATCTTGAGTATTGGAGCAGGGTCCAGTCAGTCGCGACACAATGTTCCTGGAGTTGCAGAATGAAGCCAGAGTCCATTATTTTCTTCATCCTTTTTATAGGGCCAAAGCCAGAAATTAGCATATCTTGTCAGGTGTTTACATCCTTTGATCATGGCTTCTTGATTTTCTTATTCCTTTCACAGTCTTTATCGTGCTGGTGTGATGTTGTTCTCATTCTTCAGCCACCTGGATCTCGCTTATCTGTGGTCTGGCACTCCTCACCTCCCAAATTACACATGCATACCAGTTCAATCACTCCCCCTTGGTGTCCCCTCCTTTACATAAAAAAGAGAGGTAGAAAAGGTTTTACCAGCCTTTTTAGAAGTTACATATGATTAAAACATCAGCTACAGTCTTTATTATTAGTTTGGCACCTTTAAAACATAATTGTTGCTCATTGCTGTCCTTTTTGCAGCCCAGCTGCCAGCTTATCTTAAGCTGTGAGTGTCTGGTGTTACAAGGTGATCTTCATCTGCTGAAGACCATAGTCTTTTGAATCATTCAGGGTTACAGGATGTTCTTTTCTTTTTATTTAAAGTCCATTATCTTTTGCATAAGAGGGAAGGAGAGGGGAAAAGTTCAGGCTCAAACTCACTATTTTGGTCAGCTGCTAAGGTCTATGGGTAATTTAGGCCAGTATGGCCTACACTGGGAGAGGGTGTTTATGGGTAGGAGGGAAAAGAGGCCCAAGGAGGAAGAGCTCCTGGCAGAAATGACAAAGGGGGGAGGAGCCCAGTGAGTGTGAGCAGCCAGTAAGTGAGGGAAATGATCTGGCATTTTTTTTCCCTGGGGAGTCTGCCCATGGAGGGGAGTGAAATAGCCACAGCAGGCAGCACAGGCCACTCCCTGCTTCTGGTCCAGTGTACCACTATGACCCCCAATCCTCACTCCTGAAACTCAACTTACCCCATTTTGAAAGTTGACTACTTACTCTTGAGTCAGTCCACACCAGCCTCCTGTGTAGCCAGTCCCAGGTGGCGGGTGTGCACCCACTTGACACTTCTGGAGCAGCCTCCAAGTGAGCTCCTTCAGTCCCCAGAGACCACACCAGGAACCCCCATCCTACAGAGACTAGAACCACAGCCCAATCTTCCTAGACACCCTTTCCTCTATTTAACAATAAAATGGATTGGCCCAGTCTTTCTGACCAATGGTCCTCAAGGTCTACACAATTTTTAATAAAAGAAACACTAGTTTATCAAACTTCATATGATTTTAAGTGAGCATATTAAAATCAATGCACAGTCTTTGAATAAAGCAGTCAAGTTGCCACAGTCAAAAATGAAGGATATAAACTAAATACTAATTTAATGAGTCTATCTAGGATCACACTTTAATTTATTCTCATTGTTCTTGCCCATGAGACAGATGCTTTGGTGGAGGTTAGCCAGTCTGAGCCCTCCTGACCATTGGGTAGGCTGAGTATCTTACAGTTGCTTCTAAGATGTTTTTCTGGCCCTTGCGAGCAGTTTCTCTCCCTCTCCAAATGTCAAACTCCTGTCAGCGCTTTCCCCTTCTCCTGAGCTGAGATGTCCCCAGCACTTAGCTAGTCTCATTGTTCTTGCTGTGCATCTCTCCAGCCTCTGTGCTTGCTTGCAGCCTTGGCTACTCAGGTGCTGCTGGAAAAGAGCAACATCATTTTTTTGCTTTCCCCTCTGGGGCCATGTAGTCTGCTTCACACAGGTACCATAAATGATTCTGGAAGACACCTAGTACCATGGTAATTATGTAGAATATGCAAGTTCCAGAGGGGTAGCTATATTAGTCTCTGTGTAGCAAAAACAACAAGAGTTGTGTGGCACTTTAAAGACTAACATGCCCAAAAGTTAATCTTTCAGGTGCCATTGGTCTCTTGTTGTTTATTTAGAATATGCTATGAGCATTCATAAAGGAACCTCTCATGGCACATTTGCTATCAAGTCACACAAGCCACTGCAAAAGTGAACAGAAATGTTAAAGATCAACGTGGGGATGCATGAGTGCATCCTGTGACAGGGTGGGAGCTCTGAGGTTTTGGTGTATGAGCTGCTTTGTGCTGCAGCCTCAGTCTGTGGGGGGAGCTGGTCCCAGCACAATGGCAGAGGGTGAATAGTGGGACTAGCTGGGAAAAGGGATTTGTGATTGTGCCTAATTGAAAGGATAGCTGCGCAGACTACAAGGGGAGGCACATTACAGGGCACTGTTACAAGTACTTTTTGTTTCCATTTTGTTGCAGTATGAAAATTTTCAATTTAGGTCAATTCTGAAGATTTTTTTTTTCCAAAAAAATTTCCTTGGAGAGCTCCCTTGCTTTACCACAGTTACTTGAAATTAACAGCCTAAAATTACCCTGTGATGGATTCATTTGGCTTTCCATCCAGTCTGCTGGATTTTAGGTGGCTTGGGCTGTGAAGCTACATATTTTCCCTAGGTTTTACACAGTGAAAAGCGTAAAATGAAAATATGTAATTTTTTCTTAAGATTTCCTTCAGAAATGAATGCCTGTGTTCCTGTCTCTTTTTTCCACTGATATTAGGGGTAATTTCTGGGGTTTCTTATTCAATCTTATACTGTTATTGCATGGGGAAGTGTGTTGGTCAGCAGATAATACAGAAATCATTTTCAGTACTTGAAGATGCATAATAGTGTGGTGTTGCCAACAATGTCCAAAATAAAAAAAAAAGTCCTCTAGACGATGAAGTGATGGTCATTTGTAAATATCTCACCATGGATGGACTCCCTCATCAGCTCGTGGAGCCCCAGCCTCATAGGCCTACTTGGGAACTAAGCAGCAGCAAAGTGTGCCAGGCTACCTGCTCCAACTAATGTTAGCACACTTTCTGCTCTAGATATTTCATTGCAAAGCAGACTTTATATATAGCCCCCTCATACTGCTTAGATCTGCCTTTACAGTGCTGCTTTCTTCTCAGCACTACCCAGCCACTGAGCTATTCATCTCATCAGGCTCTCTACAGGTACAAGTGATCCCCTCTCTGTCCTTCCAAACCCAGCTATTTCACTCCCTTCTCCTTTAACTATACTTGGTATCACGTGTCTTATCAGTGACTAGGGTGCTGGTTCAAAAGGGCTCAGCATTTTCTGCTAAAAGCCTCTGTCACATGGCAATGACTCTGTAGATGTAGGTGACCATATTGTGAAAATAATGCCAAATTCAGTTAAATAAAGACAAATGTAAAGTACTGCACTTAGGAGAGACAAAGCCATTGCACCCATACAAAATGGGCAATGACTCTGAGGAAGGAATACCATAGAAATGGATCTGGGTGTCATAGAAGACTGTAAGCTAAAACGAGTCAAGAGTCTGAGGGTATGTTCACACAGGGTTCTTATTTCGAAACAACGGAAGTTGTTTTTTGAAATAACCAGCATGTCCACACAACTTACTCTTGTTTCAAAACAATGAGCTCCGTTGATTCAAAACAAGAGCTGTTGTTCAAAATGTCTTAAACCCCATTCATTTTGAAATGACGGTTATTTTGAAACCAGTGGTTTTGAAATAACACTGTTAGGACGTGTTGTTTTGGAACAAACTGTTGCAAAACAACATTTGACCTTCATCCCATGATGCTGAGCACCCTGGAAAGAAGGGCCACCCCCCTCAGCGCCCCAGTCAGAGAACCCTCAGCGTGCTGGTCAGGGTCCTGAATGGTGTCCCATGGCTGGCAAAGGGGGCTGCAGCCCCTGCGGGGTGAGCTGCTACCCAGCACCTGACCCCATAGTCCCATTAGGGTGGCTGTAGCCCCCACAGGGTGAGCTGCTGCCTTGATGGCTCACCTCACCGCCGGGGCTGCCTCAAAGCCCCGCCGCAAGGTCCAGGGGTGCCCAGCTCTTCCCCCTGCTGCACGGGCCAGGGACTCTACTCACCGGGATTCCCCTGGTGCCCCGCTCCTGCCCGAAGGAACGGGGTGCCCGTGGAATCATAGAATCATAGAATAATAGGGTTGGAAGGGACCTCATATGTAATCTAGTCCAACCCCCTGCCAGAGGCAGGACCATTCCCACTAAACCATCCCAGTTATGGTTTTGTCCAGCTGGGCCTTAAACACCTCCAAAGATGGAGACTCCACCACCTCCCTTGGCAGCTCATTCCAAGGCTTCACCACTCTCTTAGTAAAAAAGTTTTTTCTAATATCCAGCCTCGACCTCCCTAACCGCAACTTGAGACCATTGCTCCTCATGCTGTTCTCTGTTATTACTGAGAACAGTCAAGCTCCATCTTCCTTAGAGCATCCCTTCAAGTTGTTGAAGGTTGCTATCAAATCCCCCCTCAATCGTCTCTTCTGCAGACTAAATAAGCCTAATGCTTTCAGTCTTTCCTCATAGGGCTTGTGCTCCAACCCTTTAATCATTTTGGTTGCCCTCCTCTGAACTCTCTCTAGCATGTCCCTGTCCTTTTTGTAGTGGGGAGCCCAAAACTGAACACAGTATTCTAGATGTGGCCTCACCAGTGCAGAATAGAGGGGAATGATCACATCCCTTGATCTGCTGGTAATACTTCTTTTGATGCAGCCCATCTTGTTTTGATGACCCCTGCAGCAGGGGAAGAGCCGGGCAACACCGGACCCCATGGCAAGGCTTTGGGGCAGCCCCGGCGGTGGGGTGAGCCCCCCAGGGAGCGGGTCCCCCCTCAGGAGCTGCTGCCTCCCTAACCAGGCAGCAGGGTGAGCCCCCCGGCTGTGGCTCACCCTGCTGGGGCTGCAGCCCCCCCCCAATGGGACAGTGGGGTGATCTGCCAGGCAGTGCCTCACTCCACTGGGGCTGTAGCCCCCCCCCCCGACCTTGTGTCAACAAGCCTCCCCCTGCTGGTGGTAACATGGCCTGCAAGGGGCTATGTTGCCATACCTCGCAGGGTGCCCTTCCCCTAACTTGAAATAGCAGGTCCGTTATGTGAACATGCTATTTTGACTCCCCCTTCAAATTGGTTTTATGGTTATTTCAAATTAAGTGGTATCAAAATAAGGGCTTTATTTTGAAACGACTTGTTTCATAATAACCTATTTTGAAACAACACCCTGTGTATGGACATAGCCTAACAGTGTTGGAAATCAAGAAAACAACATTCTGAAATGTATTAACAGGAGTATAGTAAAAAAGTCATGAGAAGTAATTCTTTCACTCTAAGTGGCCCTGATTAAGAACCAATTAGAGTATTGTATCCAGTTTGGGGTACCTTATTTCCGGAAAAAAAGTGTACACATTGGAGAAAGACCAGAGAAGACCAAAAAGAATGTCCAAAGTCTGAAACACTTGACTTAGGAGGGAAGAGTGAAAGAACTGGGTTTGTTTAGTCTGGAAAAGAGGAAACTGAGAGGGGACATGATCACAGGTCTCAAATACCTAAAATGTTGTCACAGGGAGGATGGAGGGAAATTATTCTCAACAGTTGATGAGAGGACAAGATACAGTGGGCTTAAATTATGGTAAGGGAGATTTAGTTTGGACATTAGGAAAAAAATCCTAACTCTCAGGGTGATTAACCACTGGAATAAGTTGCCTAGGGAGAGTGTGGAATCTCCATCAGTGGACGTTTTTTTTTTTTTTTTTTAAGGACAGGTTAGACAAGCAGCTGTCAGGGATGGTATAAGAGGTTACTTGGTCCTGCCATGAGTAGGGGGGACTGGCCTCAGTGACCTATCATGGTACCTTCCTGTTTCTTTGATGCAATTTCTTCATGGCTTTAATTAGGACTAGAAATATTGGGGGAATGCAGTTCTATATTAACAGTTTTTAAACCAAGAACTCATTGCACAGTTAAGTGTGTACATTGTTATTCTTTGTGAATACTGTGATGAAGTAAGAAAACCTCTTGGGCTACTGTGGTTCTTCTTTTCTGTTCCTGTTCTTTGGTGATGGTATTCTGGTGATGGGACACAGGGGTGTGATAACTATAGGTACCACTAGGGGGGGGAGAGGCTTTAGTGCGACCTTACCTGGACCCCCTGGGGGTGACAGGTTGTGGCCAGTTTAGACCAGGGGCAGGGCAGCTGGGGAGAGAGAGAACAAAGATGAGGGAGAAGAGGAAGGAAGATGGAGGTCGGAGGGGCAGGACCTCCGGGGCTTGTCCTGGGGGTTTACTATCTGCCCTCCTAGGTGATCTGAGAGCCAACTGTCCTAGCAGCTGTGCAAAGTGGTTTGCTAATAAACCCTCTGACTGCTACACTGGCTGAGTGTCACTGCTGATTGGGATGCCTGGGACCCTCGTAGGGGGAGGAACCCCCCCAAGGGAGACCAGACAGAGCAAGGATCGGACTCTCTGGGCCTGGATTTGGAAAGCTGGCTACAGGTAGCGTGGAGACCCTGGTGAATGGGAGAAAGCTCCACCGTAGCAGAGTCCCTGATGGGTTGTGAACAGAGGGGATCCAAGAGGCTTTTCTGGGTTCTCCATGACATCTTGGTGACAGCGGTGGGATGCCCTACAGCGAGACCCCACAGTGAGTGACTATCCAGTGCAGTGCTGGCAAGAGGGGGCAGCGGGAAGGGGTAACATTGGTCCCTTCGGAAGGACAGTGTGTGTCTGAGCAGACACAGGGAGCTTTGTGGATCAGCAGGCTCCTGGGGCTCATTTGATGAAGCTGCCCAGCCTAGAGACAGCTGGGGAGTTGTTCAAAGACCTGCATCCCTGACCAAGAGAGGGGTTTCCTCCAGGGTGGTCCGGACAGACCCTGGAAGGATCCATGCCCTGGATTTGAATTGGGAGGCAGGGAGGCAGCCAATCAGAGGCCCACTCTGTGGAAATATTTCCCTGCTGGGAGACTGAGAGTGAGAGAGCAGTGAACATGCAAATATCCTGCAGCTGATCGGACGATGGGGGAAGTGGACTCAGGTGTGCTTGGTGAAACCTGATCCTGAGAGCTGGATTCACTGAGAGACATTGGTCTCACCTACTGCTGGTGATAACAGTACAACATGGATTACAAGCGGTTGTTAAAACAACAACTAGTGAACATTAGTAAGGCTCGAGGATTAAAAGTCAGCAGGCTCACCAAGGGGCAGCTCATTGCCCAGCTGGAAGAGAGTGATGGGGGCAGAGACAGAGACCCCTCAGTGGTGGGAGCCTCCAGGGAGCTCAGAAGTAGCAGCAGTAGCAGCCCTGACCTGCCCCAACAACAAACCCCAGCCAGAGAGGGGCGCAGGCGACGCCAGTCTGCCCCAGAGGAGGTGCCCAGAGGAGCTGGGAGCTGCAGCCCGGGGCCTTCTCAGCAGCAGTCCCCAATCCCTAGGGGGCGCTCACAGTTCAGTTCCCCCCCAGAAATAAGGCGGCTGGAACTGGAGCTGAGGCTACAGGAGTTACAGGATAAATCAAGACAATGCCAATTTGAGTTAGAAATGAAACAACTGGAGATGGCAGAGAGAGAGAAAGAGAGACAACATGAGCTGGAGCTGGCCAGACTTAGGAGCCAGGAGGGGGCCCCAAGGAACAGTGAGGGCAGAGTCCGAGACCCCCTTCCTGCTGGACCCCAAAGTACTAAATTGATGGGTCCCTTTGAGGAGGGAGGGGGCATTGATATCTACCTCATCATCTTTGAGAAAACCTGTAATGTGCATCAAGTGAATCTCGCAGACTGGCTGCGGTATCTGACCCCTCTTCTGGGTCCAAAAGTGATGGAGGTACTCGGTCAGACGGAGGGAGCAGAAACTGGAGATTATGAGCAGTTCAAGCAAGCTCTGCTGCCAAAGTTTCATCTGACCCCTGAGGCGTACCGGGAGAAACTACGATCTGTGCAGAAAGAGCCAGGGGTGACCTACCTGGAAACCAGCACATTGACAAAGGACAACCTCTGGAAACGGACTGGCTTGGCTGGGAACGCAACCAGGGAAGAAGTAGGGGAACTGCTGGGCCTGGAGCAGTTATATAACATTTGTTTCCCTGACCTGAGGTGGTGGCTGATTGACCAGAAACCCAAGGACCTACGCAGTGCCGGCAGGCTGGCTGATGAGTTTGTGGCCAGCCGGTCAGGGCATCGGCTAGGTCTGAAGGGGGAAGGAGGCTGGAAGGGGGACCTGTGGGGGAGGCTCCAACAGGACTCTCAGAAGGGAGCCCCAGAAAACAGATCATCCAAGGGAACTACTCAACTAGGCCTGGGTGAACAGGGAGACTGGAGGTGCTTCTCATATGGTGAGAAAGGCCACAAGACAGCGCAGTGCCCAAAACACAGAGACACGAGGGCCAAATCGACTGCCCAAAGGCTGCATTGGGTAGGAGCCTGTCCAGAGGAGGTACTAACCATGGCAGAAGCGGCAGATAGTCAGGTTGACACTCCCAGTGAGGGAGTGGGTAGCCAGGTGGGCTCGCTGGTACCGGGCAAATCTCCAGACTCAGAATCCTCTATTCACCAAGTGAGCTCAGGCCCACCAAAGGGAGGTCAGCAGCTCCTCACCCCTATTGAGGCAGAGGGAAGAAAAGTCCAAGGGTTCTGGGATACGGGTGTGGAGGTGACTCTGGCCCGGCTGGAGGTGGTGGGACCCGACAAGATGGTCCCTGATACTTATCTGAACCTCAAGGAGGTGTTCGGGCTACCTGTACAAGTACCTGTAGCAAGAGTACATCTGAAGTGGGGAGGCAAAGAGGGCCTCAAGGAGATGGGGGTGCACAATCGTTGGCCAGCCGAGGTACTGATGGGACAAAATCTAGAAGGGTGGCCTGGTGAACCCCAGAGAACATTGGCTGCTACCAGGAGTCAGGGCCTGCAGGGGCTCCTTACATCTGGTGTCCCTGAAACAAAGATGAGAAACCTTGTAGAGGGGTGGACAAAACCGATGGGGCCAGAAAAGTGCGAGGAGGAGGATCCCACCCCAGACAAGGTTTGGGAACAGACTCCAACATCCTCTCCCACAGGCGAGTTTCAGGAGGATATGTGGGGCGACCCTTCACTAGCAAAGCTGAGGGCGCTCGCAGACCTTGGGGTGGAGGAGTCCCTTGGGAGAGACCACAGGGAGAAATTCCTGTGAGAGAAAGGGGCCTTGTACCGAGAGTGGACTCCAGTGGCAAAGGCAGAGCCATGGCAGGTCAGGCAACAATTGGGGGTGCCCCAAAGATACCGCCAAAGACTGTTGTCCTTGGCCCATGGTGTTCCTCCGTCAGGACACCAGTGGATAAAATGCACCCAGCCGCGGCTGCTGCAAAACTTCTACTGGCCGGGAATTTTCGATGCAGTCAAGCAATATTACCAATCATGGGACACTTGTCAGAGGGTGGGGAAGGCCCGGGACAAAGGTGGGGCCGAGCTGAGACCCCCCCCCCGGTCATAGAGGAGCCATTCCAGAAGAGGGCAATGGACATAGTAGCGTTCCTCAGCAAAGCCACCAGATCAGGGAAGAAATATATTTGGGTGGGGGTAGACTTGGTTAGCCCATACCCTGGGGCTGTACCTCTGGCTCCCACTAAACCTGACAAGGTGGCAGATGCTCTGATGGGCATTTTCAGTAGGGTGAGGTTCCTACAGGAGGGCCTCACTGACCAAGGGTCTAACTGTATGTCAGTCCTCTTGCAGTGTCTCAGGGAGAAGTGCGGGGCCCAACACACCTGGGCGTCAGCCTATCTCCTGCAGACCAACGGGCTGGTGGAAAGATTCATTGAGACTCTCGAAAGGTTGCTAAAGGTTTTTATGGCTCAATACTCACAGGACTGGGACAAATATATACCACCCCTGCTGTTTGCATTCTGGGATGTGTCCCAAGAGTTCACGGGTTTTGCTCCATTTGAGCTGTTATATGGGAGAAGAGTGAGAGGCCCTCTGGATTTAGTAAGAGATGAGTGGGAGGGGAAGGCTTTCCCCAATGGGGAATCAGTAGTAGAATACATCCTGATTTTCCAGGAGAAACTCTTGGGGCTTATGGACCTGGTTAGGGAGAACTTAATGCAGGTCCAAAGGCAGCAGAAAGCTGAGGATGATTGCAGTGCCCTGGCCAGACCATATGAGGTTGGGGATCAGGTGAGGCTTCTTATCCTGGTGCAAAGGAATAAGCTCCAGGCTGCCTGGGAGGGACCCGTCAAGGTCACCAAACAACTGAGCGATGTGAACTATGTGGTAGAACTGTCCCACTGCTCACATAAACAAAAAGTGTACACTGTTACTATGATGAAACATTACTTTGACAGAGAAGGGCTGGGACTGACTGTATGCGGACAATGGGAGGGTCTGGGGGGAGATTCCCTGTGGAGGTTCGGTAGCCGGGTGGAGAATGGATCCTCCCTGGACTCAATTCCCTTATTTGACCAGGTAACTGTGGCCCAGAGGGAAGAGATTAGGGCAGGGCTGGAGTCATACCAACCCCTGTTTTCTAGCTGGCCTGGGCTTACCAACTTAGTGGTGTGCCACGTAGAGACTGGAACGATCAATCCCATAAAATGCTCCCCGGTTAGATTCACTGGGAAGGTAGCCTGCGATGGAGAGAGGGAGATCCAGGACATGCTGGCCTTGGTGGTTACACAACCATCTACCAGCCCATGGGCTTCTCCGATAGGGCTGGTACCCAAGAAAGATGGCTCGATCCAGTTCTGTGTAGACTATGGCAAGCTGAACTCCGTCACAGTGTCTGACGCATACCCCATGCCCCGGCTGGATGAGATTTTAGTCAAGCTGGGAGGGCTTGCTAAAAAGGTTACTAATGCCAAGCTCAGGAGGTAGGGGGTTAATCCTTCAGGGCTGTGATATGGAGGTGATACATGTCAAGGGAAGTGCAAATGTAGTAGCAGATGCCTTATCAAGAGGGTGGGGGTCAGAACTTCCCCAGGTCACCAGCGGAGTTGACCCCGCTCAGTTCAGTCTCCAAGGGGGAAGAGATGTGATGAAGTAAGAAAACCTCTTGGGTTACTGTGGTTCTTCTTTTCTGTTCCTGTTCTTTGGTGATGGTATTCTGGTGATGGGACACAGGGGTGTGATAACTATAGGTACCACTAGGGGGGAAGAGGCTTTAGTGCGACCTTACCTGGACCCCCTGGGGGTGACAGGTTGTGGCCAGTTTAGACCAGGGGCAGGGCATCTGGGGAGAGAGAGAACAAAGAGGAGGGAGAAGAGGAAGGAAGATGGAGGTCGGAGGGGCAAGACTTCCGGGGCTTGTCCTGGGGGTTTACTATCTGCCCTCCTAGGTGATCTGAGAGCCAACTGTCCTAGCTGCTGTGCAAAGTGGATTGCTAATAAACCCTCTGACTGCTATACTGGCTGAGTGTCACTGCTGGTGAATGGGAGAAAGCTCCACCGTAGCAGAGTCCCTGGTGGGCTGTGAACAGAGGGGATCCAAGAGGCTTTTCTGGGTTCTCCGTGACAAATACACTGGACAAATAACTCAGAAACAGCATCAACAAAAAGCACCATTACAGGATTAATCAAGGCAGTGAAGCCATCAAGGATGCAAGTGCTTGCTCATCCAGCAATGCGATTTATGTTATCATGTGCCAGAAATCTCATCCACCCGCTCATGCCTTATATATTGGACAAACAGGACAGTCTCTGCACAAAAGAATAAATACATACAAGCCAGCCATCAAAGCTTACAATAATCAAAAAACTAGCAGCGGAGCACTTCAGTCTTCCTGTTCACCTGAACTGATGATTTATTAATAGCTGTGCTCAAACAAACAAACAAACAAACAAACAAACAAACAAAAATCAACACTTCAGGAAGAAACTACAGAATTTGAATTAATATGTAAATTTGACAGGTTCTTCAGGGCCACATAAAGACTACACAGATTCTTTTCCCATGACAACAAGTGATTTAATCACACCTTCCTAAGCATTTCAGTCTAAAATATTGCCTTGATTTGCTATAACAGTCTGAACTGACCTAATGACGTACACTTCCCTGAATTTATTTTCCTCCTGTTCTGTAAGTTTCATAATATGAAGTATTTGATAAAATAAAGATGGGCATCTTTACCACCGCCTTCCCTTCACAGAGCCTAGCAAGTCCCTAAGAGTCTTTCTGGATCTTTGATGACTCAACTAGATCTTCTCAGTACAGGTCCTTCATTTGGGTCTGAGTTCTCTCATTCCCTGAATGTTCCATTCATTGTCGGAGGCAGTAGCCAGAACCTCTTGCTAGGTTTCCTTGACCCTGGTACATCTACAAAGCACTCCTCAGTCACCAAATGCACTTGATTTCTACACCTTTGGGATCAGCAGCAGCTGGCAAAAGGCTGACATTTCCCCCAGTCAGGACAGAGTTTCCCATAGGCCAAACACTGTTTGGGGCCACGCCGTGGGCCATGTTCACCACAAGACCCTCTGGGCTTAGTCCCCCTGATAGCAGAGGTTGGCTCCCCCACATTGTGAATTGAACCACTCCAGCCATCTGCTGTTTGCCTAAGTGCAGGAGCTGTCCCTGCCAGCGAATTCACTACATTATCTTCTCTTTTTACCATTCCAGTGGCCATCCATCTTTGGAGAGCTTCATTCGAAGAGATCTCCCATGCTTTGGGCAGTATTACTCTTGCCATGTTGCCTGTCATGCCACAAATGAGCCTATCTTGGCTCGGAGAATATGCCAAGCCGGCAGAGTCACAGCAGTTACTGAGTTTCCTTAATGCTGTAACATATTGCTCTACGGAGTGCTATGGTTTTGGCATCCATGGGAAAAAACTGCATCTCTCAAAACGCCTATTCCTTGTTGGCAAGCAATATTATGGCAGCGAAGTCTGCATAACATCCAACTTCATGCTTTCTCCATCTTCTGACTCCACCCAATGATATTCGGGCAGAAGGGGTAGCGGCTGAGTAAAGACCACATGACCGAAAGAGGTAGAAGTAGCCCTTCAATCATATAACCAAGCATGCAGGTGTGCACCTGGGAGCAGCAACATTTGACCTTCTCCAGGACCAGTCTCCCAGTTCACACAACACAGGCCCTAGATTAGGGGTGTCTCTGAATTCACAAAATTCTACCAACATGTCAATAAAGAAGGTGTGGCCAAAAAATTCCCTGGATTCCCGAGTTAAGCTGGGGGCCACCGGGACTGTGCTACATGGAGGCAGAGGGGAAGTAGGGGTATAAGAAAGGGCCACGTCCCTCAGAGCCTCACTCCAGTTGCTGCAGCTTGTGAAAACCTGGGACCAAGGCAGCCTGCCCTGGGAGGTTGAGAGAAGGGTGCAAGCTCCCGCCTCCCTGAGAGGAAGACACCCGTCCCATCTGTGGCTGAAGAAAAAGCGGCGCTCTGTGTAGCCCACCGAGGACCTCTCAGGGCCTCGGCCGCCGGGCCACCTTCCGCAGCGCGACAGTCTCATTTTGAAGCCTCCCCCATGCAGCCTCCGCCGCCGCCTTGCATTCCTCCTCCGGCTGGGAAGGTGAAGGGTCCAGCTGGCAGGGGAGACAGGTGAAACTTGTGAGAGCTGTGCGTCCTAAGGGCAGGTGGGAGGGTGCAGCATCTACCCGGACGGCACAAAACGTGAGGCTGCTGTGTTTCTGCCCAGTTCTGAACCAGGGCCCTTTTCCGTATGAGACGGACACGATACCCGCTACACCACAGAAACCAGGCGGAAGGGGGAGTGGGGGAGTCTGGACCACCTCCCTCAGAGTTTCACTCCGGCCACTGCAGCTGCATCTGGTGTCACGCCGCTCTGCCAGGGGGCGCTGTGGAAGGCGGGAGCCGACCGACCGGCCTGCATGTTGGGCGCAAGCAAGCATCGGCCCTCCCCAGCTCTGCAGGTGCAGCCAATGACCCTAGCGCCCGCTGGTGGCCTTGACGCTGGCCCAAAGGCGAGCTTTTCTTTTCCCTGCCTGCCCCGGAAGGAGTAAGAAAAGACGGAAATGGCACACACCAAGACCTCTTCCTCTGACAAGAAAGCGTTCCCAGAGAATGGAATTGAATCAGCAGCCATTAACTCTGCATACTAGCCTTCTAAGAACTGACCTATTTGGACAGGCTGCTGGAAAACTCCCCGGACTCCCCTTTCTTCCTCAGCCTGGGAGCGTCTCAGCTCTGGCATTCAACAGGGAGGCTGCTGTGGCCGATCCAGCCTTTCCAGCTTAATGGTGGCCAGCCTCCCTGCCTGCGCACGCGTCGCTTGCTCTTTTGACCTCTTCAAGCCTTGCTTCCCAGCTTAAGCCAGTGGCTCGGGGGGCCTGGGGCTTAGTGGTGGCAGGCAAAAGGGAGGCCCACGAGAAGGTGTAGTGATCTTCACAATTCAGTGAGGGCCACGCTCCTGGAAGCCTCAGAAAGAGACCTTTCCTCGTCCCCACCGCTACCCAGCGGTGCTCTTGGGAGCAGCCATCTTCCAGCTTCTCTCGGGCACATCTCCCGATTCACACACCACTGGCCCATGCTAGGGAGTGTCCCCAAAGGCACAACCTTCTACGAGCACATCACTTCATCTTCCCCCCCGACGGAGAAGGAGGAAACATTAAGATACAGAGAAAAGCTGGCAAACCGTGCATGTACTACCATCTAGCAAGGCACAACAACTATGACGGAAAGAAAGAAAGAAAGAAAGAAAGAAAGAAAGAAAGAAAGAAAGAAAGCAATGGAGCCAAGAGAAGAGAAAAACAGCTAACCCAGACCCAGGTTCTGACCTGCCTAGAGAGGAGCGGTTGCCAAGACAAGACTCTCAAGTGGGGCTTTACCACCCCCTACCCTCACAGAGCCCAGCAAGTCCCGAGGAGTCTTCGGTGACTCGACTAGGTCTTCTCAGTACTGGTCCTTCATTCAGGTTTGAGTTCTCTCCTTCCGTGACTGTTCCATTCGCTGAGCGAGGCAGTATCCGATCCCTCTTGCTAGGTTTCCCTGATCCCGCTACAGCTACAAAGCCTACATCCGCCACGTCGTCAGTAAGCAAAGGCACTTGATTGCTCCGCCTTTGGGATGGGCAGCAGATGCCAAAAGGTGGCTGTTGTACCCAGTCCGGGCAGAGCTTCCCGTGGGCCAAAGGCTATGGGGGGGGCACACCGTGGGCCACCCTGGCCACAAGAGCCTCTGGGCTCCATATCCCAGATAGGAGGGCTTGGCTCCCCTACCGTGTTGGTTGAGCCAGCCCGGCCATCTGGCGCCAGGGCCGTGATGCGTGGTGACAGAGGGGAAGGAGGGGCATGGGGGGCACCCCTCCTGTGTAAGGGAAGGGGCAGTTGCATTGCCGCCCGTCTGGGCCTCCCGGCCTTGGCATCCGGCACCAGGGATGCGGGGGGCACCGAGGAGGGAAGGACGGGTCTCGGAAGCCCTCTACCCCGCTTGTGGGAGAAGAGGCGGGAGGCGGCTCAGCACCCCCAGTGTGCAACCCCAGGGTCTGGAGCTGGCCGCCGCCACCCCTTGGAGTGGGGGGTGGTGGGTTTGCCCGCAAAAGGAAGCCGCACAAATCCGGCTGACCAGCAGCGCAAGGAGAACAGTAAGCCTGCCTACTCCAGCCCAACGACGTGCTGTCTGCATTTCGGGCTTGGCGGCCAAAGGCTCGGTGGAAGGAAGCACCGGGCTCCGCTCCCAGCTGGCCCTGCCCGCAGCCCGGGGGCTCTCG
>VOCP01056799.1:0-16771 GCA_007922195.1 Podocnemis expansa | reverse complement strand
GCCCCTGATTTAAGGCAAGAACAAAAGGAATCCCACATGATGTATCCGGTCACACAGTCCAACCTCCCACAGCCCTTTGCACTGCCAGTGTGTTCAGCTGACCCAAAGTGGCCTATCCTGGTCTATTCACAGGACCAATAGCACAGGTCAGGGCCATAGGAGCCACCAGAATGGATCTGACCATCCAGTCCCGTCTCCAGCACCTCCTGTGTGTCCGCTCTGGAGCTGTAAGGAGCTCCCCTAGTACCGCCTCAGAGAAAGGTCCACCTTTTCCCGGCCCATTAGCCAGTGGATCACTCATGTCCTGGAGCAAGAGGTTTAGGTACCTGACCCTGGGCAGTGGCAGAGACCAACCCAAAGCTGGCTGGGGTCAAGGGGTGTGACCTGGTCCCTCTGGGATAACCTTTTGAATGTGTCAAAATCAGGCCAAGCTGCAAAAACAGGAGCCAAGTCCCCCAAACCACTGAAAGGTTGTACCTAAACCAGTCTCCCAGTCAGTAACAAAAAATAGAAACAGCCCCTTTGCTGCACATCAGCTTCTCTGGTCCCTCTGCCCCAGCCTCTGGGTCTCTTTAAGAAATAGATTCTCCTGACCCCCAAAGGGCAAGCCACGTCACCCAGAATAATATAGGCTTGGATCTTACTCAAAATACAATGCTGATAGCCAATCCTTGCCAAATCATAATGGAGTCAAATGGTCTGCTTGGTGACTGGCCAAACAGGTTTCCTCCTAGGCCCACTTCAATTAGGATTTCCCCTGATGGGCCATCAGGAGCACAGTGTTCTTGCAGACACCCAGCTTGGTACTGTCCCAGCCACTGGGAGGGTCCAGGGGAAATCGGATCCCTGTCGGTGGCTCCCATTCCTTAGTCAAGGAGCCATTTTAGTAATTGTTCTGTGAGATCATGTCACCTCGGACATTTCATTATAACCAATGTGATGACACTTTAGAACAGCACATATCAATATAGTATTTAGCAACTCTATGTTCAAATCTGAAACTGGGATTTGAGTGGCTATAAGTGACAAAACACTTTTTGAGGAACCATAAGTGTCAAATATTGTACTCTGTTTCTACTTTATACCTGATTGGATAGTAGTCATACTTCATGCATGAACAAATCAAGAGTCGAGCAAACTGTTTCATATCTATATGTAATGTTTTGAATAAATTACATTAACATTTATAAATGAAGAAGGCTATGGGCTGACCCAAGTTCTCTGCACCCAGACATGCAGCCTGCACCCCAGATGCTGGATGGTAGCAGTGTGGATGTCTTGTGTCAAGGAGGCACATTTCCCCACTAGATGACAGGTATTACAAGGATGCCCATTGGTAAAGGCTTAGGAATGTACTAAGAATAGCAAATATGGAAACTGAGGCAGGTGGCTGCATAACTTTGATGGCATGATTTCAAGAGGACTTTAAGGGTTTTGCCCCCAGATTACTAAATGGCTAACTCTCTGCCAGTTTTGAGGGGGGAGGGTGTCACAGGATGCACCTCCCACCCGTGAATATGATCTGTGTAACTCGTCTGTTCAGCTTTGCAATGTAATTGGATAGTTTGATGCCAAACAAGAGGTTTGCTTTTGAATGTGCACAACACACTGCATTTCTGTTACGGTACCCTGTTTCCTATGTGAAACATCTCCCCATGATTCAGTATCTCTGCACTCAGATATCCAGCTAATGGCTTGGATTCTGAGAGGAAGCTCTGGGGATGGCTTGCCAGAAGCAAGGTTGATTAACACAGGGGCTATAGGGGCTGAAGAATGGGGCCCCGCTGTTGTGGGGGCTGGGCCCGAGGCTGAGGGGAGGGCCTTTGTCGGTGGGCAGTCCCAGGCCTCAATGCCCCTTAATCCAGCCCTGGCTGGAAGGATGCAGACACACAATTGTCCTCTCAGGTGTAAAAGGGGAGGTGACGGTGCATTCTCAGACTCCTGTCCCTAGTCTTCAGGACATTCACCCTGATGTGCTGCTGGAAATTGGCTGTGGCTCGTTCAGACAGGGGGATCTGGTTCCAACAACAGCAGGTGTCTCGTGTCTGTGAGCATTGGAATCATCCTGCTATCGGAGGGGAAGGGGGTTTCCCCAGGCAGGTAATGCTAACACACAGGAGAGACCTGACCTGCTACATACACAAGTTGCAGATTTTCAGCCCAGAGAACACATGAGAACCTTTTAGAAAAAGGATGGGTGCGTGGGAAGGAATACAGTGCTGGGGTGAAGGCCACCAAGGGAGGCCACAAACACCTTAAACTCTTCAGCCCAGCACTCATGTAAACAATGTCTAGGCTGAGGCTGGGCACTTCTTGTGCTTAGCAGTTAACGGGGATGGGAGGGCAAGCAATTTGCATGGGCTTTGTGTTTGCCTGAGTACAATTAGGTACTTAGCATAATTTCACTATATATGGATGAATCCGCCCAAGTCCTGGACATGATGAGAAATGGTATGTGTGACTGGTTTGGATCAGAGTTCTTCAATAGCTGTGTTCCCCTGATGGGAAAAATGAAACATTGTCTTTTTCATGATATGCTGCCCTTTTATTGTATAAACTCTGTTTAGGTGCTCTGGTGCAAAAGTCACTGTTGGTAACACAGAACTTGGAAGAGTGAGCTACTCTTTTTTCCACTCTTGTAAGAGGAAAGACAGAGCTGAAGAGCTGAGCCCTAGGCAATGCCTAATTTTCTTCTTGTTGTTAAAAGATAGATTTTATGACCCATTGTGGAGTCCTGTTGTTATTTTGGTCAGAGAATCAGCTTCTGGTCTCCCAAAGGCTACAGTCTGTAGCTCAGGGGTCTCAAACACATGGCCCACAGGCTGCATGAGGCCCCTAAAGCTATTTCCTGCAGCTCACGATGACACAATTATTACTGATATTTGCAATATCATTCTATGATGAGGTTTCAGTGGTGCACCCTCTGGCTAATGTATTAGTCATCATGCAGCCCTCAGGGTGATTTGAGTTTGAGACCCCTGCTATAGCTGAAATCGCTAGAGGGTTGAAATTCTCCTTAAGAGCTAGGAGAGCCTCTTGCAAGCAGAAAGAGGACACCAGCAGCTGTTGGCAGCGATGGTGTGAGTGGTAAGCAGAGTTGGCAGTGTGGGTGGACAGTGCTTGTGGAAGGTGTGAGTGAGCAGTGAGTGGTGCCAGTGGCCAGTAGATGGTTTGAGAGGGTACTGAGAAGTCAGAAGACAAGTGGAGAGTGAAGGCCTTCCCCCCTGAGAGTGGATGATAATACATTGTTGGTCAGATGTGGGGGTAGCAAAGAAGTAAAGGAGACACTCTGTACACTGGGGTAGAGTGAGATCTGCTTATTGGGTTTTATTCAAATCCTGCTCTGCACAGTCTCTAAATCAGAGCTAGTTTTGATATTGCTGCTATGTAATCTGTGTATGTTAATTTTAAAAGTTGTACATACTACCCTCAGACTTGTGCTTGGGAGCAGGGCAGCATTGTCCTCATGGACACCCAGGCAATGGTGCATGATTTTCCAGAAGATTGGGGGTGGGGGGCTCGAGCCATTTGGTATTGTAACATTGTTTGGGAATGCCTAGACAGAGAACTTGCTACTTTGCTGCTGCTGTCTTGGTCTGGCAGAGGGGTTACTCAAGTAAAGCAAGGCACACCTGGGCACACAACATGCGCTGGGTGCTGCCTCAAAACTTTTATGGGTATAGTCTAACCAAGTGGGCAGCTCCGATATCCCCTCTTTGCATATAGCATCCTCGTGTGTGCAGCCAGCATGCTGGAATTTTGTACCCTGTGCTATAAGCGTAACCCATGAGCTTATATGTGGAGTGTCTCTTTTTTATAGATCTGCTGGGGTCTGGGTTGGTCTTGCTGTGTCATTGTTGCTGGGCAGATTTAGCTGCCTAGACCCAGAAGCCTCCAGCATATACTGTGTAGCTTTGGGCATGCTCTGAAATGTTCCCTGCTAGTGCAGTGGGCAGATGTGAGCTCAAGCAGCCAGCCCAGGGCAGCTGCATGGAGGAGACCACTTGTGCTCTGTGCAAGGGGAGAAGCTGAGGCAGGAGCAGGCAGTAGGCTGTTTTTCCCAACTCTGAGGCATTTTGTTTCAAGGTTTTTATATATGTGTGTATGTAAATGAGAATTGCCTGAGTAAGCCAAGTGGACAGCGATGCTCCCAGCAGAGGAAGGAAAGTCTATTGGACTCATACTGAGGATTTCTGCTGCCAAGGAGGAGGGAGCTGCTGCTTCTAACACAGGCCTTTGGACTTGCTGATTTGAGACCATAACAGACTCATGTGGATATTGCTAAATAGCCACTATGTATTATAGATCTGTACACTAATTATTTTGTTTTGTTAATGTTTCATATAGTTCATTGCTTTTTTTTTTTTTTTTTTTAAATTAATTCTGGACAGCCTTCATTTGAGTCCCTTTAGGACTGAATCTTGGTCTCCAGGTGCTTCACTGTAGGAGTTTGGGTTTATTTCTGCTGGGACACTGGAGAAAGGCACTAGTGGTAAACTCTAGCCCTCCTGCAGGTTACCCAAAGTTGCACCCAAGATGCAGTTTCTGGATTCTCTCACCCAGACACCAAATGTGCCCAAGAAGGGCAGATCCCCATGTGGATTTCAGCTGTGTAGGCATCAGAGAGAAATCCCAGAGACTGAGAGACAGAGTGAAAAAGCAGCTCTTTTTCATTTTGTGCAAAGAGTTCCCCAGAGGAAACGTGCAGGGAGAGAAAGGCAAAATAAAGGGCAGGACTTGAAGCTGCCCTTGTGTCAAAGACTGCAGTTTTTTCCAGTTCAGTTCTCAGATCTCCCCCAGCTCTGTGGAGGTCTCTTTGGACAAGTCAGTTCATTTCTGTTCCTTGCCTGTGTATTAATTCCCTCCCTCCCAAGCTGATGGCAGGATAATCCCATTGTCTGTGAGGGGCTCAGACACTCTGGGGCTAGACTTCACTGGGTGAGGGGAGGGCCTGCAAGTTTGGTCTTACAGCTAGGGGAGGGCAATGAAGATAGAAGGACAAGAAAACAGGAGAAGAGCAGGAGCTCCTGTCACAGAGGGAGCCCAGCCTGTCGATCAGTGCCAAGAGCTCCATATCTGAATTGACCAAATCCTTTCCCACCTGCTCACTGTGGGTTGATCTGCAGTAAGAGAGGCAGCAGGGCATACAAGCTGGGTGGCAAACACCACTAGGCTGGTCAAGGTCATGTATTGTCTGTGCGTGCAGGCTGCCCAGCCGTCATTTGAGAGTTTTGAGACCCAGAAGAGATGGGCTGTGGCTGTCAGGACTGTTCTGGATTCTGTGCAGAGCTCACTGCACACACTCAAGCCCTGTGGTCTCAGCTCCAGGGTCACACTGCCTGCGCTAACAGACAGCAGCGATGGAGGTCTCTCCACAGGCTTGGCTAGGTAGAAGCAGAAGGGACCAGGGCCGTCTCTGCAGGGGGCTGCTCTGCCGGCTGCCTGCTCCTGCCTTGAGGTCACTGCCCTGTGGGTACCACTAAGTGCCATGAGGCCAAGCAAAAAGCTAATGGTGCCAGGATGGGCTCCGTGCAAAGGTGGTTCCTCAGGCACTGCCCACTCCAAACTTGCTGTGGAATCACTGACACCCATCCTGACAGACCTGGGCATCGATCAGTGGTGTGTTCACACAGCTCTGAACTGGGGCAGCTTGGGAGGGGCTGGGTAGAGGGGCACAGGGCTGGCTGGTTTTTGGAGAAGGGCAGGAGAGTCTGTGCTGTTAATGGAAAAGAACGGGATCAAAAATAGGAAAAGCCTGAAGAGGACAAATTCATCTTCCTACCTGGTAAATAATCTAGAAACTAATGAAGGGCTCTTCGGGTTCATTACCCTTCAGTATCTTTATAACCTGGGAATCATGACTCGGACACGGAGCTGAACTGAAACGAATTGAACGGTTTATTAAAGAACAAAAAACAAGGAGGGTATAACACAGATAAGAGCTGTCATAAAGGAGCCAGGAACTACAACTGCAACATATTGGAAGAACAAATGAAATAGTGTAATGTGTAACAAAGAAGAAAAAGGGGTAACAAAACAAAGTGATCCCGAAGACCAGGAACAATGACAGCAACACGGTGGGATGGTGACAGGGTCATGATGACAGCAGACGGTGGAGCAGAGTTGGACGGGAGACAGGAACGACCGACGCAGACACAGGAGCCCATGGACAGGTCCGTCTCAAGATCTTCTGTCTTCTACCTGGACCTGTGGTCACAAGGAAAGCAGGGACTGTCATCCTTGTAAATGAAGTGTCCATGGGGGGCTTCCTCAATACTTTTGTAGTCACAATCTGACCAGTGAAGCAGGTAGGTATTCATGTGGCAAGCTGGAGGGTGCACTCAGCATCCTGGCTCTTTGCACCTGGCACTAAAAGGTTACACACAAGGTGCATCTTCTGGAATCTTTGACCCACACTGCAGAGGTGGCCAGGAGGGGCAGGGCCCACACAGCACCCAGCCAGGGCCAGAAGTTTCTGACCTGGGAGCCTAGCCCAGCTCCCCTCGCACTTCCCCACGGGGGGGAAGGAGAGGGAATTGGAAGCACAGGTTGTCTGTGCATGCAGATTCAGGTAAAATTGGTGAAGTGGGGTGCACTGCTCCTTTGCATGCTGTCTGTGCTCCTGCTCTTCTCCTGTTTTCTTGTCCTTCTATCTTCATTGCCCTCCCCTAGCTGTAAGACCAAACTGATGCTACTGCTCTGTTGGTTCCCTGCAGCCACAGGTGCCAGCAGCTGTCAGAAGCAGCTTGGCTGTGCCAGGGAAGAGGAGCTGAGGCTAGAGGGCACTTACGTCAAATCCTAGGAGGTGGATGGTGACTGGTGGCAGGTCAGGGTTGCTCCTCATGGCCTTGACCCTCTGGGCTCTGGGGTGGCTTTGGAAGCTGATGCGCTGTAGGGAAAAAAGGCTGGTCAAGAACAATGAGCAACTGCCTGCACTGTCTTGATGTGTCCCTCCCCCACCTGCTCCATGTGCAGGTGATCCTCAGGGCCAAGGTTGATTGTGGTATTCAGGGGAGGTGGGGATAGAAAAGAGCTTCAGAAAGCTGTTTCTGCACTCAGGGTTTGCCCCCTGTCCCTCTGGTTATGTCCCAGAATTGCCCCACTAGCTCAGAGACTGTGAGGCCTGTGGTCACATAGTTCTGACCATCTTTGCCTCCTTCTCAATGCCCTGGGCAGGGCTCAGAGTTTCCTTGTCCCCGCCCATATCTGCAGCTCTGAGGGTAAAGTGAGGGAGTCAGAACCATCCCCTTCCCTACTCCAGTGATGGTGTCTGTGGGAGAGAAGTGTTGTCAAAGGGCCAGATCTTGGGGGCCCAGAACTCAGGGTCACCTTCCCACCCCTGTCTCCAGCAAGAGTGATCCTGGCCAATGATGGACAGACATCAGCTCCCTTTGACCACCAGTGTGGTAGCTACTCACGCACTCTCTACTAGGCGATGCCAGCCCTTTCTGTGCCTTGGAGATTAACTGTAGACGAAGCCCAGTGTTTGAGTCCCTTTTGTACATTCCCCTTGGAATCCAGCTCCCGACACTGGCTACTCACAGCAATCTCAGCTCCTCTGCCCCCAAAGGAGCAGTGCACCCCACTTCACCAATTTTACCTGAATCTGCTGCTCCTCTGTCCCACAAAACACTTGCAGTAAACCTAGGGTAAATTTCATTGAGAGATAAGAGAAGCAGCTAAAAACAGGAGAGAGTGGTGGGCAATCAGGGTTATAATACAAATCAACCTCAGAAAATGCCAGTAAGTCAGAGAATCATAGAGTATTAGGGCTGTAAGGGGCCTCAGGAGATCAGCTAGTCCCACTGCTTGCTAAAAGCAGGACCACTCCCACTAAACCATCCCAGCCAGGGTTTTGTCTAATCAGATCTTAAAAGTTTCCAAAGATGGAGATTCCATCACTGCTGCAGGTAACCCATTGCAGTGGTTCACCACCCATCTAGCGAGAAAGTTTTTCCTCATATCCAGCTTAGACCTCCTAAGCTGCAAGAAGAAACCATTGCTCCATATTCTGTCTTCTGTCACCACTGAGAACAGTCTAGCTCCCTCCTATTGCGAGTTCCCCTTCAAGCAGTTGAAGGTTGCTGACAAATCCTCTCTCCCTCACCCATTCTCCTCTTCTGTAGACTAAATAAGCCTTGGTCCTTCAGAGTCTCTTTGTAAGTCATGTACCCAAGCCCCCTAATTGTTTTCACTGACCTCCACTGGACTCTTTCTAATTTGTCCACATTCTTTCTGTAGTGGGGGGCCCAAACTGGACACTCTATGCTGGATCTGGCCACACCAGCACTGACTAGAAGGGAATAGTCACATCCCTTGATTTGCTGACAACACTCTTACTGATGTAGCCCAATATGCCATCGGTCTTTTTGGCACCAAGGGCACACTTTTGATACATATCCAGCTTCCCATGCACCATAAATCCCAGGTCCTTTTCTACCTTCACTGGTCGGTCCCTAGCTTGTAGCAGTACATGCAATTTTTCCCTCCTTAGTGCAGGGCTCTGCACATCATGTGATTTTGTTTGGCCTAATGCCCCAATTTGTCTAGGTCTCCTTGAATCCTATTTCTACCCTTCAGTGTATCTACCATTCCCCCTAACTTGGTGTCCTCCTCAAACTTACTGAGCATGCACTCCTATCTATTTTGCTAGCTAGCTAGGTACCTAGACAACTAGCTAGCTAGCCTTCCAGCTTGCATGCTAACAAAGTCGGATTCCCACAAAATTCAGTCTTTTGAGGAGCCAGCTGGCTTCACAGGAAGCAGGATCCAAAAAAGTCACCACAATCCCCTGGCTCCACAAGATGGTTCCTCAGTGATGGGTTCCAGGGAGCCTCTTCTCACTTGGTGGGAATCAGATCCCGTCTCTAGCTCTGTTCACAGACATGGCAATTCCCTGAGTGCTCTAGTGAAGTGGTTGTCAAACTTTTTCATTGGGACCCAGCTCCAGACCCCTCTGCCATGTGGCGACCATCCACTGAAAAAAAGCTGCTGCCACCAGAAAATTGAACAGTGACCATGGCTGCAAGGGGTGAGATAGCGGTGGGAATGCCTCTTGGCTTTCATTCTTTCTCTTGAGGCTTCTTTTGCGGCCATCTACACATCTAATTGAGATCACCTACATGGAACACACAGAAGGTGATCCCACATACCATACTCCTGTCTCAAATCAGGAAGTATGTCAAGTCTCTAAAATTGCATGTAGTATCCTGGAGTGTGTCTGTGGGGGCTCCTTGCAAATAAGGATGGTGACATGGGTGGAGAAAGGAGATGGAAGTGCTGAGACAGGGGAAGGAGAAGACAGCCAATGCCAGCTGGAAAGAAAGGTCCTGGAAGTCCCTGTCTACTGTTGAGCCTGTCCAAATTTCCCCAGGTCCTGCTCCCTTCTCCACTGCCAAATCCCAAGAACTGAAGCAGCCCCTCTGGGTTCCACTTTCACCTCTGCTCTTTGTCTGCTCCCTGAGTCTGCATGAGTTACTATGAACACACAACTGTCCACAACATTGTGCTGGAAGGGGTGCTAGCCCTCTCTGCTTGGGCTGGTGACCCCTGCCACTGTTAGTGAGCACAAGGTAGGAACACAATGGGGCTATCCACTACCCTTCAGACTGGGACCTTGTTATAACTTGTCCTTCCAGCAGATACATCCCTGAGTTGGATTTAATTCTGTTACGTAGGCTTTCTAACTGTAGAAAAATACCATACTTTCTATCATAGGCTCCTACTAGATAAGTTTGCTTTTCTCTTCCCTTTTTAATTACCAGTGAAAAAAAATCTCTGGAAAGAAATCTCTGGAAAGAGTTTTTCTTAAAATCTATAAGTTTTGTTGGAAGCAGGGGAATTCTAAACCCACTGAAAAAAGAGGCAAGTTCTGCAAAAATAACTGCAATCCCCATATCACAGAAATGGTTGAATAAGGGGGTGGTCAAAGTTTTTTTTCTTTTCTTCCTTGGGTCTATTGAAAAAAACCAAAAAACAAAAAGGTTGCCTGGCAGTGACCTCATTCCTTTTTATATGAATGAGAGAAGCCCAAAGAGATCCTGACTGGGAGAGGAGGCATAGAAATTGTTTGATTAAAAATTAGCACCTCATTGTTAATCCTAATGGCTCACATTCCTGTTTGTGTCAATGCTCTCTACTGAAGGCTGATGCTCTGTTATAACAGGGTGCAGATCAGCGAGAGGGAGCCACCTCCCTCCCTCCTCTTCCCCCACATCTCCCCTGCCGGGGACCCAATTCCTGTGGCTCTGTGACCCAGTACTGGGTCACAATCCAAACTTTGACAAACATTGCTCTGGTGTACTTTTCCCATTCCTCAAAGCAATTTCAATCCTTTGCACTCAGCTCTAAAGATTTCCATGAGGGTCTAGGGATGGCTCAAGTCCAGACAAGGGCACTGTGTCTGACATCCCCAGCTAACAAGGGTAGGGGGACAAGAGGACTGGAACAGCCCATCACCACAACACTTTGCCCCTGTGACTGTTATACCAGAACCATAAAGCCACCAATACAATGGGCTGAAGGTAGTGCAGATGGGGCACCACAGCCCCTTTCCAGCACCAGGTGGAGAATGAGAGCCCCATTGGCAAACACAGGTCATGGCCCTGACATCTGGCACCTACAAACTGCACTGGCCCAGAGCACTATCCCTGTTAGCTGATGGGGTGAGGTCAGAGGGTCAGGCCCAGGACAGGCGAGAGGATGATAAAGCAACTGAGGCCAAAAGGGAAGTGCTCTGAGAGCAGAGGAATCACCCTGGCTACCAAGAAAGAAGAGGTTGTTCATCAGGGTCCAGGGATCTCTCCATTCCCACTTGCCCTGGGCCCCCATGGACAGGGAGACACAACTGTACCTGTAGGCAGGAGTGTAGGATCTAGGAGACGGAGAGGTTCCTTTGGGGATGTCAGGGTCATCCAGGACATTCTGCCCCTCAGGCATCTGTTTGAAGCTCCTCAGGGTGTAGAGCTGCTGCCTGATCTTGTCCAATACATCCTCCAGCTGCCAGGGAACAGAAACCCTCAGAGACTCTGCTGCCCTGAGCATGCAGGGAATCACACCCCTGAGTCTAGCAGAATTTACCATGAAGACACTTCCACATCTAAGGGATGGAGTCACCCAACCATCCACAAAACAGCCTTCCCCCTCCCTTCCTAGTGACCTCCAAAAATCCTTGAGGAGTGAGCACGTGGCCTCAGGCTCCTCAGTCTCAATCTCAAACTCTCCTTCCACATCCCCCTTGCTGCTTACAGGCCCCCAAATGGTGGCAGAGTGGCTGTGATGTTACATAGCCCAGGGGTGAATGAATCTGACCTGACTCCAATCCTTGCAGTGCGCCAGCTGCTCACCTTGTCCCCTAGCAGCTTATCGGCTTCACCCTGGAGGGCGTAGGCAAGCAGCAGTCCTGCCTCACTGATGTGCTCGATGGGATGGTGGGTGGCCTGCAGCGCTGTCTGCAGGCATGATCTCCTTTGCTCCTTGGAGAAGATCTTTCCAAAGATCTACAACCAAGAAGGCACAAAGCTGGCACAGACATCCAGAGGCAGCTCCATGGCCTGGGCGGGAAGGTCTCAGGCCCCCTCTCATGGAGTCTGGGCCATGCTGCAGAAAATCCATCCATGGCACCAGCCTCAGCCATTAGCCAGGCTTCAGAGTGGGACCCTTCGTGCCCCCCTCCCCTGGGGATGAAGGAGAATCTCCCCAGGCTCGCAATGAGCCGTAGGCTCCTATCTGGGAGCTAAGACCCAGCTGCTGCAGGTAACCCTGTGCTGGCTTAGTGCAGTGCCCTGGCTGAGTGCCCTCACCTGCCCAACCCTGGCTGTGTTGACGAAGGTCAGGAGCCGTCTGTCCTGGTGCTGGTCCCGGCTCCACAGCTCCTCTGCCTCAAAGATGTCCATTCCTGGGGACAGAAAGATGTGGCTCAGGTTTGTCATCTCTGGTTTGCGGCTGGTTTCCATTGATCCCCAGAGCTGGCTGCACAGGAGGCTGGGACCTTGCTGTTTTGGAGTCCCCATGAAAGAGCCAGACTCCCTCCAGTGGGGCTCTCTGGGGCTATATTGTGTCCATCCTGGGAATCATATGAGTCCTGCCATGGTGTCTAGGCTGCGGGATCAGCTTCCTGGTCCTGAGAGGGCTGAATTTTGGGCCCTCCTGCTCCCACTGAGGTCAGGCTCTGTCCTGGGTATCCAGCTGGCATCACTCCAGTCTGGCTGGCCTGGCCTGTGCCCTGTGCTACTGCCCCTCCCCTCACTGAGCTCCTCTCCCACAAGGGCTCCCAGCAGCTCCTCTCCTCCCCCTCCCAGCTGGCAGAACGAGGGGGGATTTATTCCCCCTGGCATAGGGAGACAGAGCTGGCTCCACTGGTACTTTTCCTCTTTTGCCCCAGTACTGTAGGAGATGATAGACTCATCATCTCACCGAGTCGGCCTTTGAGGAGGAACTTGCGCCTAATGGGCTCTAGTCTCCAGCTGACTCAATCTGAGATGATGGGCACATTTTTCTGAGGTTCCAGGGTCTCATGGGCATCACTTACTCCTGTGTCGTAGCAGCAGTTCATAGAGGCGGTAAATTCCCTCCTTAGTCGGTTGGCTGACATCTTCTTCTGGGTCGGTGATAGTGAGGCTCAGCTGCACCACCAGGCATCCCAGCCGGGGGAACTCCAATGTGTTCTGGTTTGAGGAAGAGGAAATGGATCCATCAGCATTTCCCCTTTTGCTCCCCCAGTGTCCATGGCTAGGGATTAGGGCAGGGCCCTGTACAAGGACTTTCTTCCCCTGCTGCTTCAGGTGACAAGAAAGGCCCAGGGTCAGGCAAAAGTGGGCTGCAGAGGCTGTGGGGCAGAGTACCCCATATCCCCTGGGGACATCACTTGGCCAGGAGAAGAGGAACTGACTCACAGCTATCATTGCACCTATACACAGCCTGTCCCAAGCCTGGGCCCTGGCACCCCATATTCCACGGGCTCTGGGGAGAGCCATATCTATGTCTGGCATCAGAGACAGGGAATCAAAGGTCGCTTACATCAAACTGTGGGTGGAGGGCGGCATATTGCAGTAGGGTGGCACTGGTCCTTGCGGCCCTGGCTCTCTCCCTGGAGTTTCTGGACTGGATCCAGAAGATGATGTGCTGTAGCAGAAGTAGGCAGGTTACAGGAACAGAGCAGGTGAACATCAGTCTGCTTCTCAAACAGTGTTGCTGAGCCAGGCTGGCAGGCCCAGCTCTGTGTCTATGTCCCCAGAAGGAAGACATCAATTTTGGGGCTTGCATGCACAAGACAAACTGACCCCAGGGGGTCCCAGCAAGAAGGAAATTGATCTTTCTATCTCTCCTTTGCAGCCCCTGGGGTTTTGAACAGAACTCCCCACATGCTGTGACCCAGCCCTACCAGGCTCACCTCCAAGATGTGCTGGAGAGTGTCGATGTTCAGAAATGCTGTTAGCAGAGTCCTCAGCATCTCGTCCAGCTTCTTCTCTAAAATCATTAAGTGGGCCTGCAAATGGGAAGGAGAGTCAGGAGTCAGGAACCCCATTGGAGCGTGGGGATCCCTGCCACAGGGTGAGTGGGGTGGGTGTATAGAAAGCCCTGGCGAGACCCACATACAGCTGGCCTCTCCCATCCCAATCCCTCATTCTGGAGTTAGCCAGAGGTTGGCGCAGGGTGACAGCTGGTCCTTAAACTTATCTTAGGGCTTCTCTGCTGGGACCTGGAAGAGCTGAGAAGGACACAGCAAACCTTCTGTGGCTGGGAGTAGCCTTGTGGGTGGTATCCAGGCTCTAGAGCACTGAATGAGGAAGGAAGGAACGACTGCGCCATGTAGAGTAGGATGGTCTGGTCCTGGGTTTTCCTCAGGCTCTTCTCATTTCTCCCACCCCCATCCCTCCTCCACAGCTCCAGAAAAGGGAGGGAGCAGGGACCACACTCCACTCCTGGCCTGGAATGAGGAAGCAGGATGAGGATCTACCTGGGCGTAGGGGTACTTGACGGTGTCCGTTGCAAAGATTTGGGACATGGAAGCTCGCAGGAGGCGTGATTCCAGCTCTCTGTCCAGAGCTGGGCGCAGTTTGCTGGAAGGAGGGAGAAGCCAGCATTAGACTTTCCAGTGGGGTGGGGATGGGCCCTGAAACGGGTGTCAACCCAGGAGGAACTACACACTGGACAGGAAGGATGGAAGTTGGGTGCCAGGCAGGACAGAGATCTGGTTGGGATCACCCAATCAGTCAATGCAGGGCTGGGACAGAGGCTGTTCCCTTACCATCCCCGTGGACCATGCTGCCCTTCCACACCCCTGGCAGCACCCCTCTTTTTGAGGCAGAGCTGCCCTGTGGCCATGAGATCCTAGCACAGCTGAGAGTGTGGCACCATCCCTGACAAAGGTGGGCAAAGCCACAGATGGGAGAAGCCTGGGGTTCAGGTACACCTGGCAGTGGCTGGTGGAGCAGGGCATGGGCAGCTGGGCAGTGCATTGGTACCTGAGCTTGGCCATGGCTACCAAGGAGCAGGACAGGATGGTGCTGGGCCCAGATTCTAAGGGCAGCGCCTCAAGCATATCCTGGGAGTGTCAGAGAAGACAAAACCATGTGTGAGATCCAGAAGGCTGAGCAGGGCCCAGACTTGGCCAGTGGGATCCCCTAGCACAGCCGGGCCCCATCCTCCCTATTCTTCCCTATCTTCGATCTTACTCCCCCACCCCACCTACTAACCCTCACAGCCCTCCCCCTCTCGGTCTCACTTGACCCATCCCACGATTCCCCACCTCCCCTAGTGATGCCACCCACAATTTCCCTCCTACTGCTGCCCAGTTCTCATCCCCAGGGGTCCCTGCCACCTGATGCCTCTGACCCCCACAGCACTGATCTGCCTAAGGCCCATGCAACTCCCCTTCTTCTTTCAGCTCTACAGCCCTCCCACCAGGTACCAGAACCAAATCTCACTCACGGTGATCTTCTCTGCCATTGCAATTTTGGAGCTGGGGGGGCTCCAGAGTGTCCCTCCCTATCTTCTCTGCATAATAGCACATAAGAGGGATGGTGTGCAGAAACCGGATCTGCTTGCCCATGGTCTGGATCCCACAGGGAGATAGGACAGAGACAGACTGTTAGCCATAGACCCCCTGCACCATCCAATGTGGCTTATGGGTTTAGGCCTATGGGAGGAGGCTGAAACCACCTGCTCTCATGCCATACCCAGATCCTCCAGACAGGATCAGGGACTGGGACTTCTAGGGTGAGACAATGTCACAGTTTTGAGCCGTGTCTGGTTCTCATGTGACCCATATGTCAGTCATGTGTATGTGTGATGCGTGATCATTTCAGAGAGCACAGAAGGAGGTGTAAGGCTTCCCCAAACACAGGTACAGAAACACTGGCTGTGAATAGCTCCTGCCTGCAGAGTGACTGCCTGGCCCTTTTAGGGTGTGTGGGGCTCCCCCAAGATCAGAAAGGCAGCTCATGGGGTCAGTCTCGGTAAAGCAGGGGGACTGAACGCTGCAATGCCAGGGTATGGAAGCAGCTGTGCACTTTTACAGAGACCAGAGAGTGGCAGAATGTGAAGCACTATAATCCTGACTGGCTGCCTCTTGGTGGGTTTCAGAGCACTCTCTTGGGGGCTCCAAAAGAGAGACAAATACTGCTTCTGGAGTCCCAGGCCCTCAGGGATCAACATTGCTTTAAGATACTGTGGATTCTCTGGGACTCGCCCTCACCCACCAGGGACCTGGAATAGGAGGTGGGGAGGATGCACTGGTTTGCCACTCAGCTGGACAATGTTTGTACCATGTCTCCAGCCTGGAGGTATTCCATGACGGTTCTCCCGGTAGCCTCCTCCCTGGCGATATCTTCATCATAGTCATCCTCCTCATCGTCATCATCCAAGTCTTCTAAGGCCAGATCTTCATTGTTCCCTGCTTCATCATTTGTGGTCAGATCCTCTTCCAGGGACAGATCCTCTTCTACAGGCAGATGCTCACCTGGGGACAGATCCTCTCCTTCCAGTTGTTTGCTGAGGGCCTCTACAGGGGGGAGAAAAAGAGAGAGGCTGATTCCTGATGAAACTGGGAGGGGAAGGACTGGACACAGCAGAGAGAGAAGGGTGATTGCTCCCTTGTTCCAGACACAGGACCCGCTCTGCCCCTTACACAGACACTACAGCCCCAGGCATCGTTCACATAGGGCCCCACACTGCTCTGGCCTCCATGGGACATGCTGCCCCCAGAGCATCAGGGACGCCCCTAATCCTCTAATTTTAAGGGATTGAATGCCTTTTTGCGGGGAGGTGAAATAGGCAACTGCCCATGGCTCTGAGCAATAAGGAATCCCAGAATGAAAATATAGAATATGACCAAATTTCTTCCTGTCTGGCAGAGCCAGCAGGGCTAGAAGTCTCAGCACTTTCCCAGCTTGAAAAAAACAACTGGTTCATAAATCATAGACACAACTTCAAGGGAAACTCTCCTTAGGATCTGTGCTTCATGTCAATTGCAGATTTCACCATAGTCTCCCCTCAGCTGGATAGTGACAATCAGAAAGGCCAAAGGACAAATGGAGTTGCGGCTAGCGAGGGATGTAAAAGATAACAAGAAGGGGTTCTACAAGTATGTTAGTAACAAGAAGAGGATCAGGGATGGTGTAGGCCGCTTGCTGAATAGGGCAGGCATCCTTGTGACAGAGGATGAGGAGAAAGCTGAAGTGCTCAATGCATTTTTTGCTTCAGTTTTCACAGGCAGGGTCAGCTCCCAGCCCACTACCATGGGTGTGGCAGATGGGAGAGAAGAAGACAG
>VOCP01056792.1:0-13991 GCA_007922195.1 Podocnemis expansa | reverse complement strand
AAGAAGTGCCATGGCCACACGACGCACGGCCATTTCGAAACAAGCAAGCAGCTTGTTTCGAAATGGCCGTGTTCCTTCTGAAACAAGCTAAACCTCGTTGGCTGTCGAAACAGGGTTGTTGGGCAGGACTCGGCTCGGCTGGGCTCGGCGCGGCGCGGCTCGGGAGCTGCCCGGGAGTGCGGGGGGCGGCGGCGGCGGTGAGGCGGCCCGGGAATGCGCCGGGGGAATCCCGGGGCGGGGCCTTGAGGGAAGCCCCAGCCCCGCCCCCGGGCAGGCGCGTCAGCCCCGCGGGGGGAATCCTGGGGGCGGGGCTCCCTCCGGCCCCGGCAGCAGCGGGCTCCAGCCGCGCGCCGGGGCCGTGCACCGGGGCTGCGCCCCCAGGTTTGGGGGCTTTGGGGGCTTTAAAGCCCCCCGGGTGAGGCGCCCTGCGGCGCCTCACCTGACGGGTGCCTTCAGCCCCTGCAGGCACCTGCCGGGTTAGGCGCCCAGCCGCGCCTTACCCTGCCGGTGCCTGCAATCCCCTCTCCTGTCGAAATAGCAGGTCCACGCTGTGGACCTGCTATTTCGATGCCTTATTTCGAGGACAAAGTTTTTTGTCCTCAAAATAAGTTGTTTCGAAATAAAGAGTTATTTCGAAACAGCTTTTTTCGAAACCTCTTGTTTCGAAACAAGCCCTTCCCGTGTGAACATAGCCTTTATGTTTCTCCTGTTTACTTTACAGAATCATAGAATCATAGGTTAGAAGGGACCTCATGAGGTCATCTAGTCCAACCCACTGCTAAAAGCACGGCCACTCTCACTAAATCATCCCAGCCAGGGTATTGTCTAACCGGACCTTCCATGACCTCCCTAGGCTACCCATTCCAATGCTTCACCACTCTCCTAGTGAGAAAGTTTTTCCTAATATCCAGCCATGACCTCCCCAGCTGTAACTTGAAACCCTTAATCCTTGTTCTGTCCTCTGTTACTGCTGAGAACAGACCATCTCTCTCCTCTCTGCAGCACCCCTTCAATAGATGAAGGTTGCTACCAAATCACCCTTAGTCTTATCTTCTGCAGGCTAAATAAGCCTAGTTCCTTCAGTCTCTCCTCATAAGTCATGTGCCCCAGCCCCCTAATCATTTGTGTTGCCTGCCGCTGGACTTTTTCTAATTTGTCTATATCCTTTTTGTAGTGTGGAGCCCAAAACTGGACGCAGTATTCTAGATGTGGCCTCACCAGTGCCCAATAGAAGGGAATAATCACATCCCTCAATCCTCCTATTGATACAGCCCAATATGCCATTAGCCTTTTTGGCAACAAGGGCACACTGTTGACTCACATCCAGCTTCCCATCCACCATAATCCCAAGGTCCTTTTCTACAGTACTGCTGCTTAGCCGATTGCTGCCCAGCCTGTAGCAGTGCATGGGGTTTTTCTGTCCTAAATGCAGGACTTTGCACTTGTCCGTGTTGAACCTCATGAGATTTCTTTTGGCCCACTTCTCCAATTTGTCTAAGTCTCCCTGAACCCTGTCCCTGACCTTCAGCATGTCTACAATTCCCCTCCAGCTTGGCATCATCCATGAATTTACGGAGCATGCAATCTATCCTATCATCAAGGTTGTTAATGAAGATATTGAATAGAATGGGCCCCAGGACTGACCCTTGGGGCAATCCACTCATTACTAGTTGCCAACTAGACATGAGCCATTGATTCCTACCTGCTGAGCCAGTTGATCTAGCCAGTTTTCTATCCACCTTACGATCCACTCATCCAACCCATACTTCTTTAACTTGCTGATGAGCATTCTGTGGGAAAGAGTATCAAAAGCCTTGCTAAAGTTGAGGTATATGACATCAACAGCTATTCCTGCATCCACAAATCCACTATCTCATTCTGTACTTGAAATTGAATCAAAGGGTTAAATGGAATTTCCTGCTCTACCTCATTAAATTCTCAGTATTAAGATTGATCAATGAATAGATGGCACCTGTCTCTATTAGCATATTTAGACTAGAATGCCACTTCTTCTAAATCCACAGAGACTGTGTTTTCCCTGACTGTCTTGTGTTAAATGTGCCACTGAACCATCAAGGTATTGTGCTGACACAGGGGAGACTAGAAGCATTCATCCTTCCATGGTAAACCCTTGAGACATGTAAGGAACTATAAGTATAGATCCCTCATGATTTCCCAATTTCTCCAGTGATTTGGAGTCAGGGGCATCACTGCCCCCAAAATAGGTTCGGGACCGGGCCGGGGGATGGGGTCAGAGGGGGCGGGGCTAGCACCCCAGGCCCCGATGTTTGCTGGGCTCCGCAGCTGCGTTCTGGCCCAGGAGGCGGGGTGGAGCAGGGCGGACATATAGCTGGATCTCCCCAGGGCCTCATCCACACACCAGCCTGCCCCGGCCTGCCCTGCCCCGCCCCGCCCCCCCCCCAGGATGGACTGGCTGGGGGGGGAGCCCACATAGACTGATTGGCCCTGGGCCCCGCCCCCCCAAGGGACAGCCCTGGGTGGGCTGACAGCAGCCAAGCCCCAAATCCCTGAGCCCCAGAAGTAAGCCATGTTGGGCAGGCAGTGGCTGGGTCTCTAGCCTCTGGGAAACCCGGGTCACTGCCGCTGAGACTTGGGGCACAAGCCCTGTGTGCTCAGAGCTAGTGACGCCCCTGTTTGGAGTCCTCCTCTGTACTTTATTCTTAACACCTTCCCCATCCTGCCTGCCTCATTGACCCCCTTTTCCATGAGGACCATTACTGAAAAGAGTTCCAAAGTGGCAGTCATGTTAGTCTAGTTCAGCAAAACAAACAGAGGCCCATGGCACTTAAAGACTAACAAATTTATTTATTGCATTAGCCTTTGTGAGAGAAAATCCCACCCACCTTCTAAGCATCTGATGAAATAAAATCTTCTCCCACGAAAGCTCATGCAATAAATAAAATTTTCAGTCTTTAAGTGCCACAGGACTCCTTGTTTGTATTACTGGAAAAGACTATCACAATACCCCGTTTTTTCCTGTGGATGAAAATACTTCTTTTTGTATCTGATATACAGACAATTACAGGATCTTCATATGGAAAGAATAACTTCAACACTTCCTTTGTTTGTGTTATTAATGGTAATGGTATAAAGGATAGTCTGGAAAAAAATTCTGAATCCATGCACTTTCTGACCACAACTGAGCTATCTTTTCCTTGTATCCCAGGCATGTCACATGTCTTTCCCTCTGTCCACTATGATTGCTCTTCCTCCATTTTAGTAATAGTCATGGTAATTATTGGAGCCAAGGAAGAGAGTCATTGCAACTTTGTCAGTGTCTCTCTAGGCAAACTGTAAATCTCTGAGGGAGCTCCTCAGAGTCTTTTCATAGTAGAAATCAGGGAAACCTTTGCCCTATATGCTCATCCTTTTTGTTGCCTAAAACCACAGCTACCATTTGCAAACCCTATAGAGTGGACTTTTTTTGTCTTCTTGTGAAGACTCCCAGAAAGATTACCTTTTTCACAGGCTTCACCCACTGATTCCAATGTTTACATAGTTGTCAAGTCCAAAATAGGTATTAAGGATGCAAGGAGACTTTCCAATTTTTTTAAACAAAATTGTCTAACCCTTCTCCCAGTGTCACTTCCCAAATATTTTCAATACTTAACTCTATGTTTTGTGTTGTCCTTAGCTTATTTCATTCACTCATCCAAGTAACACACCTCAATCCTAAATTCCCTAATTCAGTGGTTTTGTACCAGGGAATATATCCACTAAACTAGATATGTACCTAGACGACAAAGTCAAAACAAACTAAAATTTCATACAGGTAATGACTCATTTATACTGCTCTATATTCTATACACAGAAATGTAAATCCACTTTTTATATTTCACACAATTTATTTTATAATCATAGAGAAAATATGGGAAAGTAAGAAATGTTTCCATGGTAGTGTGTTATGACACAAGTAATTTTATGACTGATTTTGTAAGCTAGTAGTTTTTAGGTGAGATGTAACTTAGGATAATCAAGATGGATCAGATTTCAGAAACTGGTATAGCTATCTGGAAATGTTGAGAACTGCTGCCCTAAGGTAACTGAGACTGTGGCAGGGACAATGGTTCTATCCTGGTTCTATCCTTCCACACACTGCTGCATTTCTGGTTCTGTCCATTTCCTTCTTCTTCTCAACAACTGCTGGCTGTCTTAGCAAATCTGTTACCCTTCCAAGAGTTTCACAATACCTGGGTTGTCTTGGAAATTCCTGGAGGACACAGCACCTCCATCGAACAAGTGATTGGCACAACCAGTTCAAACACACATCTTTTAGTAAAAAAAAAAAAAAAAAAAAAAAAAAAAAAATCCTTTTTATAATAAAGTAGAAGTGTGATGAGCTGCAGTCACAGATAATCAGAGGTAAGGCTGAACCAGCAGAATCACACATGGCCTTCAATCCACAGGTCATCTGGGGAGAATGATTTATGACAGTGCCTCTTGCTAGCAATTCTCAAATAACATCTTCTCTCTCTCTCTTTCTCTCCCTCTCTCTGTATGTATATAATTTCCTTTTCCTTGTTTATCATTAAAGTTCAGACTTTCAACGTGTGCCAACATTGTGGTTAAGTACTTGTTGCTATACTCATTGTTATGACCTACTGTCTTACCACTGTTTGACATTTTTCCCAGAAATTATTGTTTTTCTTCCCCAATTTCAAGTCTATATGACTTGCCCACTTCCACAAAATGGTAGAAAGGGTTTCAAAAGGGAGTAACTCTTGTTTTCTGCTATCAACATAAAGGACCATTGATTGAATATACATCCCAGTATTTTGCCCATGAAAATGGATCAGTGACAATGTGGAGTCAGGGTTACTGTTTACTTGTTCTTCACAGCTAAGTAGACCACTGAGTTAGGTTCCTGGACACACAGGTAATGTTTATGATGCTCAGAGGGGTAAGAATAAAGTGGTTCTGTACATTGTTTGTTTACCCACAGTTATTTTGGGGGATCTCATTTATCTGCTCCTAATTTGGATTGTGAAAGCTGTACCTGACATTGTCATCTCAAGAAAAAGCAAATTCAATTGTAGGCTGAATAGCTACAGAATGGTGATGGATTGTGCCTTTGGGCACATGAAAGCACATTAACAATGGCTGTGGACCATGAGCAGTATTCTCCCCAGGTCTTGAAATTAGGGGGGTGTAAGGGGAGGTGTGTGGGGGGTGTTGGGGTTCTTACTAAATTGGTAGAATACTGTTACTAGCTAACAACTGGGGGGTGTTGGAAAATTCAGAGAGGGTATAAAGGGGGTGTGGGGGTGTTAGAGAAATCCTTGACCAGGAGTGATGCTACAAAGGAAAATGATTTCCAGTACAGGCCCCCAAGTCCACTCCCCTCATGTCCTGACTTGTGTCCCAGCTGGGAGAGGATTCGTGTTTTGTTTCTTGTTGTCATTTCCTCCCCTTTGTGCCCTCTTCCTTCTTTCTCCATGCCCAGCCCCAGGTCTCTTCTTCAAGTGGATCAAAGTGCCCTTCCCTTCATTCCCATACGCTTTCTTTCATCTCCTATGCCCTCTGAAGGTAGCACAATACAACATTTTGTGGAAAGTATTGTCATGGTCTTTTGTGCCTAATTCTGGGTTCCCCATTATTCTGCCCTGCCTCTGGTAAATAAAGACTACAGAGAAAGGCAGGGAGAAGAGGAGGGGAGAAGTCGGTATGCTGGGAGCAGACAGGCAGGGGATTTGCTTTTGCCCCACCTGTCATTTAGGAAAACAGCATTAGAAAGAGATAAATAAATACACAGAAGAAGGGAGGAGAGGAAGGGAAGTACAGGGATTCCTTCCTGCCACGGCTGGATGTAAATAGAGCTGAATGATGTTGAAATAAACAACATACATTTAACATTTTGTAATCAAGCACTTGACTTTGCAACCATGTTTAGGATTTTGTATAATATGTTGTATTGTAATGCAGACAGAATCAAGGGTTTATAAGAAATAGATATTGTTATGTTAGGTAAACCAAACTCATATACTCAGCCTAACTCAGTGTTACAACCAAAATGGAGTTTACAGTTTTATAACATGGAAGCTGTCCCTTGAATGACAGGGAAACTTCTAGTTCTCAGGGAACTTTCTAGACTTTATGATTGACAGAGAATGTTGTTACTTTGACTGTTACGTTAATTACTTAGGAATATGTAAAAATAAAGTTTTGTGTTAGAGCCAATGAGTGTACTGTGAGTTCTGTACAGGAGCCAATGAGATTGTGTATTCTAATGAAGTTTTGTAAAAGAACCAATGGGAATACACGCAAAAGTATAAATGTAACCTGCTTCTGTAATTCAGGGTCTCACTGCTTTGGACACAGGTGACCCTTTTGTGTGCACAAAAGAAAATAACGGCTCTTTTTCACTCTTGGTGCAGTGTCTGGCTCCATCGGCACCAAGACCGATCCTGGGACCCCCAAATTGGGGTAACAGTAATTCAATTAATATAGATGTTGAACATAAAGTCTGTAGCAGATCACTTTTACAGCACAGCCCTATTACAAAGAGTGATGCAGCTCCATCTATAGTAGGAGTCCTAGCATCATCAAGGTTATTGTGTCTGCTGGCATTTTTTAATCCCACTATAGCCCTGAGCAAGGTTAGATCAATGTTAACAGCTTCTGACAACAGCAGTCTAGTCTCTTACCTCTGCTGCCACTGGTGAAGCAATGGTAGTACATTTTTGTCTGAAAGCCATTATGTGTACAAAAGCTGTAAACCATTGCTGGTTAGTGGCCTTTGTCAAAGCACTTAATCCCTTGCTGCCCTATAACATCTCTAAAGTGGGATTATACACTTACTTTTTCAGGGATATTATGAGGCCTAATAAAAACACAGGAATTGCCATACTGAGCCAGACCAGTCGTCAGTCAAGTTTGATATCTTGCTTCTCACAGTAGTCAATTTTAGGCACAAAAAAATCCTGCAGCAAGGAATTGTAAATAATTTGCCCTGAAGGGAAAACCCTTCCTATCCCACATTAATTAGAAATTGATTTATGCCCTGAAGCATGAGGGTGTAAGTCAATTTCAAACTAATCTCAAGTTTCTTTTTTTTAAATCAACAAAACAAAACAAAAGACAACAAAAGAACCCTCCACATTGCAACTCTGGATTTACTGTATATCCATTTGCTTTCCCTGAACATGTGAAGCACCTGACAGATATCCTGTGATTTCAAATAAGTTTTTCCACACAAACATGCCCATCTGCAAGAAGTTCCATGGAACCTGAATGTCAAGTCACATAGTGTTAATGTTTGTAGAGCAAATACTTCATACATTCCATCAATCAGTGACCAGAAGCAATACCATGTGACTTATTTGGCTAGTCACAACTAAGCTACAGAGTTTGAATACCAAATACGTGGAGGGAGCTGTATATGATCAAAGTCAAAGACATATAAATTAACTTGGTACTTGTAAGTGAAAGGTTATTTGAGTAACCTAAAACACCACTCAGACACCCTGAATTTTTAACACATTTTAATAAACTAAAATCTTTTTTTTAAAAAAATAAGAAAATCAGCTTTAAAACTCGTAAATAATATTTCATGGCAATTAATATAGACAATTAAACAAAAAAAAAAACAAAGACAACTCTGTTTTAAAAAATATGTATTTTAATTGTATATTTGCAACTGGCTTAATTCCAAAGTCAATGGCAAATGTGCGTGGTCAGGTTTAAAAGCAAAACAAAACAAAACAAAACTTTCCTTCTGGAAAAATGTGGAAGAAATCTGTTAAGTCTGTTTATCCAAAGGCTATTTAAAAAGGCTGTAGTTAATGGGTGCAATCTAAGACCACCTTAGAATAAGCCCAGTATGAATTAAACATGAGATGTAACTGCTTAAAGTTTTGCTGATATTCCAACAAAATGTGAATGAGTATTGAGTAAAGTATAAAGGGACACCAGATTACTATACAGAAGGCTGGACAGACCCCAGGAAAAACAAAACAAAACAAACCAAACCATACATATCTAACTATCTGTAGAAAGCCTATAGATAGATAGATAGATAGATCCATATAAAGATATAGATATATTTATTTAGTTATTTATATAAATAAAACCTTGTAAATAGCAGAACAAGGAGATGGCAGAACTCAGTAGCATTTTCTAAACCACTACTGTATCTTTTATAATAATTACACTCCATGTGTACTTAAATATAATTCAGAACTTCTGATGCCTCAGCTCTTTGCATTACTTTATTCAGTGCATCTGCAGGGCCCTTCACAGCCACTCCCAAGTGTCAGCCTCCCCCAAGCTGGGCTCAAGGACTCTTTTTAAAAAGCATTAGCCAGTCCCTCAGCTGGCAGCCAGTTAAGAAATGTAAATATGTCTCATCTGCTTCTTTTCACCCTTAACAGACTAAACCCTCAAAGTGATGAAGAGCTAATCTGACACCTCTGCCCTGTGCTTTGAAGCTGAAGCATATTTTCTTTTCCAACTCCCCTTTGCTCCAAGTCCTTCACCTCCTGGCCTATCTCCCCAGAAACCTCCTGCAGCATACCGTGCAGCAGTCCCCTCCAAAAGTGGATTCCTTTCTTGTACCCTAGCTCCCCTTCTGCCAGTAGTTTCGGGTCAGTTGCATTCTTTTCCCTGCCCTTGGGACAGACTGCTGCCCCACAATCTCCCCTCCATCCTATACCTAGCTCCAGCTCCCAACTACTTCCTCCTTCCCCGACCTCACTGAGCAGGCATGCTCACTGGGGAATTGACCCAGAGGTATCAACCACTGGAACCTGCCCCCTAGCAAGGTGGGGGCATGACATTTTAAATTTCACATGGCTGCTCTGTCCTTCAGATGGGATTCAAGCTCTCATGTGAGTGGTGAGCAAGGCTGACTGACAGGCAAGCTGCCTGTGCAGGGCTAGAGCCCACAACTCGGGGCACTTCAGAACATACTCTGGGCATGGGGCTTATGTGCTTGTGGAAAATGATGCTACTGCTGTGGACCTATCTGGATGCCAATTTACCCACAATGTATCAAAAACTTACTGATCAGTATACTTACCTACATCCCTCGAGCTTTCATCCAAGACACACCACATGATTCATTGTCTACAGCCATGCCCTAATATGTAACTACATATGCTCTGATCCCTCAGACAGAGACAGACACCTTTAGGATCTCTGTCAAGCATTTTTAAAGCTACAGTACCCACCTGCAGAAGTGAAGAAACAGATTGACAGAGCCAGGCAGGTACCCTGAAGGCAGCTACTACAGGAGAGTGCCAAGAAAGAAAACAAACAGAACAGCACTGGTCATCACCTACAACCCCTAAGTCAGACCTGTACAAAATATCATTAAGGACCTACAGCCTATTCTACAAGATGATCTCTCACTCTCTCAAGCCTTGGGAGACAGACTTCTCCTTACTTACAGACAGCCCCATAATCTCAAACAGATAAGCTATGTCTACACTTGTAATTTAGGTCAAATTAAGGAGGCTTAATTCAAACTAAATTAGTCCATGGCCACCCTGGCTTTCATTATTTCAAACTAAGGAATTCCTTAGTTTGAACTTAGGAAAGCTTAGTTTGAACTTGTAAACCCTGAATTTAGTTCAAACTAATGGTTAGTTTGAATTTATTATTTCGAACAAATCCAAGGGAGCTGCATTATTTCGAGGTAAGCTTTAGTCTGAATTAAATGCAGTTTGACCTTCTTCTTCCCAGGGTGCATTGCACCAGGAAGGAAGTGCCTTCCCTGGCCACTGCCTCTCCCTACTCTCCCAGCCACACCCTGCCAGAAGAGCTTGGTGTTTGCATCCTTTGCAGAGATGAGTGAGTCCAGCAGAACAAGCCTGCGCTGGTGCAGGGCTCCTGTGTGCAGCCACGAGAAGGTCCTCAGCCTCCTCTCCATCTGGGGCACTGAGGAGATCCTTTCCCAGTTGCGGGTCAGCCACTGCAGCCAGGAGATATATGCAGACATCTCCGAGGCTCTGGCTGCAAAGGGGCACAGGTGCATCACTGAGCAGGTGCACGTAAAGATAAGACTTCCAGGAAGACACCTTAGTCCAAGAGGCAAGGTGGTGGTGTGGGGCAGCACATGACACCAGATGCCCCTACTATGTGGAGCTTGACAGCCTCCTGGGCAGGGAGCCCACCAGCCTCCCAGCCAGGATGGTTGACTCACTCCAGGGAGCTCTCGTCCATGGCTGAACCCCATGAGGAGGACTCCCTGGATGAAAACATCCCTGGACATGAGCGACACTAGCCACCTGGAAGGCACCCTACTAACACATATCATAGCCACAGGCCTCTTGCCTGTCCCCAAGGAGGGACCAGCCACCCTGGAGAAGGAGGAGGAGGAGCCCACCCCCACTGAGGAGGATCAAGGAGAGGGGATGTCATGCCAGACCTTGGCAGCACCTGGCAGTGAGTCCTCCTGCTCTCCCTCCATGTGGGCAGGGGTGGGCCTGCCCATGGCACAGGCAGTCCACAGGGTCATGGCCCTGGGACAGGTAGGGGGTGGAGGCCCTCCCATGGGGCAGTGTTAAGGGCAGACAGCATGCGGCCTGCACCAATGGCATGTGACCTGGGGAGAATGCCCTAGCTGCAGAGCAAGAAGGACTGCTGCTTGCCACTGTGGGCACCTTATCTGACCTGGGCAGCATGGCATGGCCACGTGTACCTTGGGGACCCTGTCTCGCAGGTCACAGATTGGAAAGCACGGGAACAGTCAGAGCACAGCTGCTTGCTGCTGTCAGGCTGCACACAGCACTAGCTAGCTAGCTGATGAGATTAACCCAGTTTTCTGCTTCCCTCCCTGACACACTGCTCCAGGGAGCCCACAACCCACCACCAGGTGAAGGAGGTGGGTCTAACGGACCAGGGATGAACTCCTTGGCAACCTCGTCCACCTGGGCCAGCTGGCTGAAGAGAAGGTTGAGGCCTAGAGGGAGCAGGTGTTCACACACCAGGTAGCCTCCCTATGCCTATTGCAGCAGTCTGTTGACCTAGATGAGTGGTGGACCATTGCTCTGGAGTGGCGGAACCATGCCCTTATCGACCTGAGCATTGCCATCTGGGACTTGGCAGCTGGCGTGCACCAGTTTGCCAACCACTTTGTCTCCCCCGCTGTTGAGGGTGCCCTTCTACTAGGGACCCCTTAGTCCCTCACGGCCAGCGCCCCTGGAACCGGGGTGGCTGGGGAAAAAGTCAGCACATGCCTGCGCAGGGCACTAGCAATGCCCCCACACCATGACCGTCCCGCCCCCTCCAGTTCCCAATTCTCCAAGTCCCAAACCTCCTCACTGCCCCAAACCCCTCCTTGTAAATAAAACCTGTTTACCTTTGATCATTTGTCTTTTCATTTTTATTGTTTTGGGGATGGAGAGGGGGCAGGTGGGTGGGTGTGGGGGGGAAGGCATGGGTGGGGTGGGGAAGGTGAGGGTGCCTGGTGGCAGGCCCAGCCCTCAATGTTCCTTGCTGAGGAACAGGTCCTCCAGAGCCTCTCGGATGGTGAACACTCTCCGCTGGCCTTGCTCCATCTCGAAGCGCCCAGCAAGGCATTCTACTTCAGACGTGGGGGGACCCTCTCCTCCCGCAGTTTGCACAGGTTGTCAAAGGCAACACAGGTGCTGACAACCTCAGGGATGGTGCGCTCAGTGAGGTGGAGACATGTCAGGAGGGACCTCCAGTGGGCTTTGATCCATCCAAAGGCACGCTCCACAACCTACCAGCACCTGTTGAGCTTCCTACTGAAGAGCTTCCTGCTGGCATCCAGGTGGACCCTGGGAGGCTTCATGAGCCATGGGAGCAAGGGGTAGGCCGCATCTCCCACAATGAGGAGAGGCACCTGCATATCCCAAATGGTGATGTTATGTGGCGGGGCGGGGGGCAGGGAGAGAAGGTGCCTGCCTTCATGCTCCTGTACAGGGCAGAGTTCCTTAGGACACAGGCATTATATGCCCTCCCTGGCCAGCTGATGTAGATGTTATTGAAGATCCTGGGGTGGTCTATGAGGGACTGCAGGACAATGGAGTAGTAGCCCTTGGATTTTCTGTACTCTCTTGCCCAGTATTCCTGGGCTCGGACAGGGATGTGTATGGCATCCAAGATGCTCATACATTTTGGGAATCTGAGTGTCGTGAGTCTGTTGATGGTGTGCTGTGAGTTGCTCGGGGTGATGAGGAGGACTAGCAGAACCTGTTTGATGGCCCTGCTGACCTGCAGGAGGATGGTCCCCATGGTGGCCTTCCTGATGCTGAACTGGTGTGTGATGGAGCAGTAGGACTCTGGGATGGCCATCTTCCAGACAGTGACAGCAGCTCTCTTGTCCACAGGGAGGGTCTGAGTCGGGTTTTCAGGTGCTGCAGAACTGGGTTGACCTTGCTGACCAGATGTAGGAAGGTCTACTTCCTCATCTTGAAGTTCTACAGCCACTGTTTGTTGTCCCAGGTGGTGAGGACTATGCTTTCCCATCAGTCACTGATAGTTTTGCATGCCCAGAAGTGCCAGGGCACAGAGGGCAGCATGGTGATCGCAGCAGCTGGCAAGGCCAGCATGGTGGTGGTGCTGGTGTCTGCCTCCACATTGTCAGGGTCTATGAAGAGTGTGTTCCAGGTGACTAGAGCACTTTGCAGGGTAACGCACGAGCTGGGCACTTCTCGGGCAAGCTGTGGGAACTGAGTTCGGTCCATGACCTCCTGACATTGCTCTTGCCAGCCATAATGGGCAGAGGGCTGAGGCCAGTTCCTGTATTTATGGGATTAGCTGAGGGAATGGCCCTTCTCAGGGGCCATGTTGCCAAACTTCCTATGGTGCCTCCCTCCACCAAACTAGCATGTCCTGTGCATGGACATGCTAGTTCAATTTAGGTTTCTAGTGGGGACATGCTAGTTCACCCTAACCTAGTTCGAATTAACCAATATTGGTTCAAATTAATTAATTCGAACTAAGTTAGTATGAACTAGCAATCTTAACTCAGACATAGTCATATTTACCAGCAAGTACAGACCTAACAACAGAGGCATTAAAGCAGGCACATATCCCTGCAACAAACCACACTACCAACTTTGCCTTCATATCTGCACAAAAGACACTATTACAGGACCTAATAAAACCAGCTATTCCATCAAAGGCTCATTCACTTGATCATCCACCAATGTGATTTATGCCATCATGTGCCAGAAATGCCCCTCTGCCTTATATATTGGACAAATAGGACAGTCTCTGTGCAAAAGAATAAATGGCCACACATGTGACATCAGAAATCATGAGCTTTTGTGAGAGAAAACCATCTTTGAAGTATCTGACGAAGTAGGACTTTCTTCCACGAAAGGTCATGCAAAAAATAAATCTGTTAGTCTTAAAGTGCCACACGACTCCTTGGGGTTTTTTGCTGGACTAGACTAACATGGCTATCCCTTTGGAAATCAGAAATCATAACATGCTAAAACCAGTGGGTCTGCATTTCAAACTTCCTGATCAGTCCATTGATGATTTACTACTTGTGGTGCTCAGACAGATGAATACCAGACCAAGGCTTCAAAGGGAAGCTGCTGAGATTGAATTCATTTGCAAATTTGATCGCACTGCTTCAGGGCTTAACAGGGACTTTTGATTTTTCTCTCATTATAACAGGTGATTTGACCTCATCTTCCTCTATATGCTGTTCCCCAGTGTTTGAATCTTTACAAATGCTTTGATTTGCTGTTACAGTGTGACCTGTTCTCATGACTTACACTTCCCTGCATTTATTTTCTCCCATTCTGTAAATTCCTCTATCTTCAAAGTGTTTGATGAAGTGGGATTTTCTCCCACAAATAATATGCTCATGCAAATAATAAATTTGTTAGTCTTTAAGTGCCACAGCACTCCTTGTTTGTTTTACTGAACTAGACTAACACTGCTGCCCCTTTGGTACAATGTACCCTTAGTTGTTCATATTATCAGAGCATGTTGTATCTTGTAGAATGTGTGTGGCTAAAAAGGGAGTGCTTCCAGAGCATGTGATCTCA
>VOCP01056789.1:0-12046 GCA_007922195.1 Podocnemis expansa | reverse complement strand
ACGCTCTTCCCCTTCCTCGAAAGATGGAGTCCATCTCTGCCTAGCAGTCCTTCTTCCTGAAACAGCAACCCATGGTCAAGGAAGCCAAGCCCTCCTGACGACACCATCTTCGCAGCCAAACGTTCATCTCCAGGATGCATCTGTCTCTGCTCAGGCCTCTACCCTTGACCGGAAGAATCGAGGAGAACACCACCTGTGCTCCAAACTCCTTCACCCGCGCTCCCAGAGCCCTGAAGTCACCTTTGATCTGCCGAGGATCACCTCTCGCAGTATCATTGGTTCCTACATGGATGAGAAGCATGGGGTAGTAGTCAGAGGGGCGAATGATTCTCGACAATCCCTCCGTAACGTCTCGGATGCGGGCACCTGGCAGGCAGCATACCTCTCGAGAGATCTTGTCAGGGCGACAGATGGGTGCCTCCGTCCCCCTCAGAAGTGAGTCCCCAACCACCACAACTCTACGGTTCCTCCTAGCTGTGGTGGCTGTGATCCTCCCAGCCTCGGGGGAGCATGGCCTCTCCTCTTCCACCTCCTTCACCGTCTCTAGCACCGCATAGAGAGAAGGTCGAGACAGGATCACTGGGGGGGGGGGAATGTCACAGGGGCAACTTGCCCTAGGCCTTCACCATGGAGGGCCCCCCTGCCCCGGCCCTTGCCTCAGCTTCTGATACTATACATCACAGGGAACACTGAGGCTTGGTAATTGGGAAGGTGGCTGGAGTGAGCTGAGATAGGAGGAGATCTAGGGCTGTGCACAGATGATATGAACATTGTATATATGGAACAGTGCGCAGGTGCCCACACAAAAGCTCAGCCTCAGGCCCCCTAAGTCCTCTGGGGGGCCTTGGGTGGGGAACACAAAATCCAATCCCTGTAACTGACTTCTTGCCAACCTCCCTCTACAGCTCTGGGGAGATTTGGTGTATCACAGAGTCTATATGGTCCATCTGACAAGCTGCTTCTTTGTCTCAGGGGACCTACGTTTCATTTGTTTGCACAAGTGAATAATAGCCTTCCAGGCCTCAGAGGGGTTACAGGAGAATGAATGTTCAAGGTACTCATATATTCTTCCAAGAGGACCACAAGATGCCCTAATCTCAGGTCTGTCAGGGATCCAAAGAGCAAAATCCCTGACATTTGGGTCTTAGAGGCTTCTTAGCACAGCCTCCTCTGAGAGCCAGCTTGTGGGAATCCCAGGGATTGCAGCTCCTGGGTCTCTGGGCATAGATGGGGGTGAATGCTGACCTGCTCCCCACAGTGAGGTTTAGGTGCTGGATTGCTGAGGGAAGTGTTGGAGTCTCACTGGGAAACAAATAAATTCATTTCAGATACAAGATGGCTGTTCTCAAGTCACTGAGAATGAAAGATTTGTCTTTCTGGAAGTGGAAGAATGACCATGGAACGTTGACTTAGATAATCTGAATTGGAGAAAGCAGTCTCATACAGAAGACTGGATCCAGGATCACAAAGAAAGGGACAAACAGATGTGAAGATGCTTTGTCAGAGAAACAGGGATACCAAGTGTGTCCCAAGAGTTTCTTGGCTTCCCATGGGCCAGTTTGGTATCTGCAAGTCCAGAGCAAAGCCCATGAAACTTATCCCAACTTAAGACATGAAATTGATGGATGTAGGTATGTGAGCAGTTCTTCTTTCTTAGTCATGGCCTTTGAACATTTTGTTGCAATTTGTAACCCACTGAGATATACTTCCATTTTAACCTTACCCGGAATAGCCAAAATTGACCTGCTGTGTCTGCTAAGACAGGCGGCCCCACTAACTCTATAGCTCATTTTCCTGAAACACTATGGATACTGTTACAACAACGCCCTCTACCATTCTTCCTTACTAAACCAGATCATGAAGTTGGCTTGTTGAGGTTTCAGAGCCCACAGCATCTCTAGCCCTTTTGCAACCCTCGCTTCAGTGGCGATGGATTTCCTTCTCATCCTCCTGTCTTATGTGATGATACTCAAAATGGTGCTGAGCAATTCATCCCACAGGAAATGCCTTTGGGCCCTGAACACTTGAATCTCCTATATATGTGTCTCCCTGATCTTCTGCCCACCAGAGATTGGTCTATCTTTGATATTCATTATGAAGAAGACTTTTTCATTGGTTCAGACTACCATGGGAAACATCTATCTGCTGGTCACCTTCCAGATGAACACAGTCGTGCACAGTGTGAAAACTAAATTGCCTTCAAGTTAGTATAATCAGGTTGTTAATTAAACAAAGGGTCACTTCACCATCTGGTCACAGAGTAGTTCACATGGGAGACAGAATTCACAGGCCACCTATTCCATCCTAGATGCTTACATTAATGGAAAGAGCTGGGTTTCTTCAGTGTGGAAAAGTGGGGACTGATGGGGGCATGATAACAGTTCTGAAATGTCTAAAGGGTTGTGACAAAGAGGAGGGAGAAAATTGTTTTCCTTATCAACCAATGTTAGGACAAGAAGCTATGGGCATATATTACAGGAAGGGGAGTTTAGGTTGGACATTTGGAAATAAAATTCCCAGCTGCCAGGGGGATTAAGCACTGGAATAAGATACCTAAGCAGGTTGTGGAATTTCCATCATTGGAAGTTTTAAAGAGCAGGTTAAATGGACATTTGTCAGGGATCATTTTATAGGATACTTGGTCCTTCAGTGAGGTGAGTGAAGGGGACTGGACTCCATGACCTCTCATGGTCCCTTCCAGTTTCTGTGATTCTATGATCAAATGATCAAGACGGCTGGGTGCTGGAGGAGTTGGCAGAAGTGATTTTATAGCTGCTAGCCATTATCTTTGAAAACTTGTAGCGAGTGGTGGATGTCCCAGATGTTTAGAAAAATGCAAATATAGTGCCTATCTGGAAGAATAGGAAAAAGGTGGACAGAGAACTACAGACCAAGCAGCCTCACCTTAATCTCTGGAAAAAAGCATTAAGCAGGTCCACAAAGAGTCCATTCTAACACACTTGGAGGAAAATAAAGTGATCGGGAAGAGTCACCATGGATACACCAAGGGCAAATCATACCTGAGCAACCTGACTTCCTTCTATGATGAGATGACTGAATATGTGGACACGGGAATAGCCATCAATGTGATATACCTTGACTTTAGCAAAGCTTTTGATCTTGTCAGCAAACTAAAGAAGTATGGTTTGGATGAATTGACCATAAGTTGGATAGAAAGGTGGCAAGAACATCATTCTCACCGGGTAGGAATCAATGGCTCAATGTCTTGTTGACAACCAGCAAGTAGTGGGGTGTCCCAGGGGTTGATCCTGAGGCTAGTTCTCTTCAACATCGTCATTAATGATCTGTATGATGGGATAGATTGTAAGCTCAATAAATTTGCATACAACACCAAGTGGGGGGAGAGGTAAATACATTGGAGAGAAGGGATAGGATCTAGAGAGAACTAGACCAATTGGAGCCTTGGGCCAAACAAAATCTCTTGAGGTTCAATAAGGACAAGTGCAAAGTCCTGCACTTAGGAAGAAAAAATCCCATGTTCTGCTACAGACTGGGGACTGATCAACTAAGCAGTAGCACTGTCCAAAAGTACCTGGGTCTTATGGTGGATGGGAAGCTGGGTGTGAGTCAACAATGTATTCTTTTTCTCAAAAAAGGCTAATGGCGTATTGAGAGCATCAGTAGGAGAATTGCAAGTAGATCGAGACATGTGGTTACTCCCCTGTATTCAGCACTGGGAGGCCATATCTTGAATACTGTGTCAAGCTTTGGGCTCTGCACTACAGCAACAATGTGGACTATGGAATAAAATTAATAATCCCAGGTTTCCATATTCTGTTAAACTATAGACCTCATATTTAGCTGCACTACATGTCTCCCCCTGAAAGAATGTAAATGTCAGTGATGACCAGCAGATGCTGTAAAACTGTTTGTAACAAGATAAGAATGCACTGTCCCAAGGGTCAAGCATTTCTACCTTGGTCCTGCTAGAAGCACTGTGAGTTTTAGCAACTCAGACCATGATAATAGCCCTTATCAGTTCCTGCTCAGTAAAAACAACACCCAGATGCATCATATGCATGCAATTTAACTATAGCTGCAATCTGCTAGAGCCAATGTGTTTATCTGCTTGTTTCAAACTTATTGTTCTATCCTGTTCTTTGCAATCTATAATGTGTCCAATAATTAATCATGTAAAAGGAACTGTAATTGTGCCGATCCAAAACATCACTCCAGTTTTGCTGGTTTCTATCCCTGTAAATATTGTTAATTTTCAGCCACCAGGCAGAGTGCTCCTAACCAGACGAGGTCCTTCTGTCGGTGTGAATATCTCTCCATGGGGCCACTTGAAATAAAGGCGCTTTACTGAAACCTGATTCTGTCTGTTGGAGTTTGTTTCCACAGGACAAATGAGAAAGAGTCCAACGGAGGTAAAGGAAAATGGCTAGGGGGTTGGGGCACAAGACTTATGAAGACAAGCTGAAGGAACTAGATGTTTGTCTGCAGAAGAAAAGTCAGAAGGGGTATTCAATAGCAAGAGGAGTGAGCTAGACTGTTCTCAGTAATACGAGTGAACAGAACAAGAAGCAATGGTTTCAAGCTCCAGCTGGGGCTATCGAGGTTTGTTATTAGGAAAAAAAAAAAAACTTTCTCACTAGGAGAGTGGTGAAGCATTGGAATGGGTTACCCAGGGTGGTGTTGGAATCTCCATCTTTGGAAACATTTAAGGACAAGTTAGACAAAACACTGTCTGAGATAATTTAGTGGGAGTGGTCCTGCGTTAAGCAGAGGTTTGCACTATATGACCTCATGAGCTCTCTTCTAACCGTATGATTCTATAATTCTATGACATGAGGGACAGATCACTCTCACCTGCTGCCAAAAGAAGAGAGGTCCCTGGGGGAACAGGAGCATGAGTGGCAGCAACATTAACAAAGACTCTGTGTTTGTGTAGGGCCAATGGATGTGTGGCATATTAATGCATAAAGAGCCATTTTGGTGTTAGCTCAGGTCTCAGAATTCCTGTGGATACAGTTAGTATGGAGATGGAACATAGATATTTTGCCCCTTTGTACATTACCTGTCATTGCCCCATCTCTGGTTAAACATCCAGGGCCCATGACAGAAGCTGCAGAATGGTATTGAAGTTGCAGTCCTGGCCCTGCCTGAAAACATGGCTGCTGTGTGACCCATGGGACCAGAACCAGCTCTGGTAAAAGACTTTCAAGAGACTTCTCCACCATCCTTCCCCTGTGCCCTCCTGCAGTAGCTATGACTGACTCTTGTCAGAGACAGGGTTAAAGCAGAAGCCACAAGAAAAGCCATTCAGAAAACTCCTCACCCTCCTCTGCATCACTCTGCACTCAGCACATCTGGCACTCCCCTGCTGTGCTGTCCCCAGGTAGAGCAGAGCTGTGAGTCAGAATGAGGGTTGCACACACGGAGGTCCTTGCAAGAAACTCAGGCCCATATTACCCCCTCCAACCCCAGCTTCAAGCCCACTCCAGCTATTCAGTGGCCATTTGAAGTGTGTGTCAGAGAATCTCCCCATGTAGTTTGGTTGAGGCTAAAGGAGTCAGTCAGTCCCTGATCCACGGCATGGCTCTTTAGAGAGAAAGATGCTCCTGCCTGGCCATAGTTCATGTGCTGGGAAGTCCCAGAACACCGTTTGTTTAAGTACCTGCAACCACGGCATTGTAGTGTAGGGCAAGCACTAGCTCTCCCACTCCTGCCAGCACACAGGAGCTATGGGAAGCAGGGCTAGTGAATCTTTTCTCAGAACATGAGTCACAGTACGGTATGGATGGCTGCTCTCACTCAAACTGCAGAGGAAGCAACTGAGAGACTGATGGAGCCAGCTGTGTGGAAGCTATGGAAGCTTCAGGGAAACTGAACCAATACGGATTCCAGGAAGGAATTGGGAGGGCTGCAGAGGAAAAGACAAAGGAGGAATGAAGTCTAAGAAATCCTGGACTGTCAAGAATAAAAAATGACACCAGAGAGCGATCTCTTCTTCTCTGCCTGCAGGATAGGGGTAGCTGAGTAGCTGGGATGGATGTGGGGGGGGCACCCTGGTGTGAGGAGGATCCCACCCTGACATTATGGGGCCCCACCAATTTAGGAGGATTCCAGGACCCCCCAAATTATACTTTAATCCCTGATGATTACTAGAGGTAACCCGCCATTTTTCTTCAAGCGTCGCTTACATCATTCAGTTACAGGTGGCTACTAGTTGTACCAAGGATGGTGAGCAGAGTTTTAACTTACCCACTGTGAGCATGGCTCTGCCCAATACCGCACCATTTTGAGCCTCTTGGACAATTGTGTAGGGTGTCTTGAAGACGTGTACTAATGACCACACTGCTGCTCTTCAGACTTCTCGGTCAGGACCTGCGCAAGGAAGGCTGTTGATGATGCTTGTGTTCTTGTTGAGTGCACCCTGACCCTCCCAGGGAGGGGTATATTTGACCTTTTGTATCAGTTTTTAGTACAGTTCACTATCCATTCCAAAATACACTGAGTTGTCACTGGCTGGCCTTTTTTACATTCTGTAACTGAGCCAAATAGTTAGGATGTCTTGTGGAATGAGAGTGTACACTCAATATAGAGCAGAAGCTCTCTCCTGACATCTAAGGTGTGCCATCTCCTCTGTTTCTCTGTAACTTGGGGGTTTGGGAAGGACACTGGGAGACAGATGTCCTGGTTCAGATAGAATAGAGAAGCCACCTTAGGCAGAAATGCTGGGGGAGGGCATAGTAGCACTTGGTCCACAAAGAACCTTGCATATGGAGGTTCTGAGGAGAGAGCCTTTAGTTCAGATACCAGTCTAGCTGAGGTTATGGCCACCAGGAAGACCACCTTCTGGGATAGGACCAAAGGAGTACAAGAGACTAAGAACTTATGTGGTAGTTCCATTAGGCTATGAAGCATCACATTTAAGTCCCATTTTGGAGTAGGATCTCTGGGTTGCGGGTAGATCCTCTCAATTCCTTTTAGGAATCGAGGAGCAGTGGGATGTGCGAAAACTGTAACCCCTTCCACCTTCTCATGTGGGGCCAAGATCACCACTAAATGTACCTTAAGAGAGGGTGTCAAAAGGCCCTTATCTTTAAGGTGTAAGAGGTAGTTGAATATAGATTGGACTGCGGCTGACTCTGGGGTTATCCCTCTATCCAGAGACCAAAGAGAAAACTCTTTCTGTTCCGCAATGAAAGTAGCCTTGGTGGAAGGTCTTCTGCTACTGATCAGTATGCTCCTGACCCCTTCTGAGCAATGTCTCTCAGCCTTGTTTAGCCACGCAGCCTCCAGGCTGTTAGATGTAGCACACACATGTTCAGCTGATGTAGGCGGCTTGAATCCTGAGTCAACAAGTCGACATTGTCTTGGAGATGAAGAGGGGTGGCTATCAATAAGCCCTGTAGTGTTGAGTACTAAGGCTCTCTAGGCCCGGCTGGAGCTATCACTATTATGTTTGCTCCAGCCCTCCTTATCTTTCGGAGGACCCTGTGAATTAGAGGAATGAGGGGAAACACATACATTAGAGGCCACCGCCATGGAATCAGGAAGGCATCCAATAATGAGCCCTTCTCCTGTCCCCTGACTGAACAGAATTCAGACACTTACAGTTCTGGTATGTCACAAATAGGTCCATTTGGAGTGTGTCCCACAGCCTGAAAATGTAACTCAATGTCTCTTCATGCAGGGGACACTCACAGTGTAAGAGAAATTCTCTGATCAATGAGTCCACTTCCTCATTGCTTGCCCCAGGTAGGTTGGCTGCTACTGGGGTAAAGTTGTGTTTCAGGGCCATTTTCCAAAGATCAAGAGCCTCCCTGCAAAGGGCAGGGGAATGGCCCCCTTGGCAGTTCTTATAGAACATGGCAGCTGTGTTGTCCATTAGGACCTGGATCTTTTTCCCTTTCACTATGTCCAGAAAATCCCCGCATGCCAGGCAAATTGCCTTGGATTCTTTTACATTGATGTGGAAGGGGCTGTCCTCAAGTGACCAGATCCTTTGTGTTGATAGATCCCTGAGATATGGCCCCCTCCAACCCCTGTCTGAGGCATCTGTGATTAGGGTCACTGAAGGGTTAGACATTTTGAAGGGGATCCCTGCAAAAGCAAAGTGTGGGCCCTGCCAGTGTTCCGGTGTTGTCAGGACCCTGGGCAGGATGGAGACCACCTTTTTCAGTGGCTGTTGGTGAGGGTAAAAGACTGTGACTAGCTGGAGCTGGAAGGGTCTCATTCACAGGTGGGCCATTCTTATCACATAAGTGGAGGCTGCCATGCGTCCCAGGAGCTGGAAGCAGAGCCAGGCCATAGGGATTGGGGTATCATGAGGCTCCAAAATGATGGTGCAAATGGGATGAAACTTGATGGAGGCAGGAATGCTCTTCCTTTTGTTGGGGCCAGGACAGCCCCTATAAATTCTATTTTCCTCCTTGGGGAGAACTTGGATTTTTCCAAGTTAATGTGGAGTCTCTACCTTTTGCATGGTAGCTTAGTTAACCTGACACTGTGCCTCTTCTGGTACTTGAATTTTCCTTTTATTCACCAGTCGTCAAGGTAAGGGTACACCCTTATACCTTGCTTCCTTAGGTAGGCTGCCCTGGCTACCATGAACTTGGTGGCTACTCTGGGGGCCAGGGAAAGACCAAATGGAAGTAAGGTGAACTGGAAGAGTCCCCACCCCCACCCCCCCCAAAATGGAGGAATTTTCTGTGTTTGTGTCTTATTGATATGTGGAAATAAGTGTCTTTGAGGCCAAGGCCCGTGAACCAGTCCCTGGAAATGAAGTCCAGGATAATTTGTGCGAGACAAACCAGGCAGAACTTTATTCTCCTTAAGCATCTGTTCAAAGCCCTAAGGTCCAGGATACAACATAGGTCACCATTTGGGTTGGGAACCAGAAAATAACTGGGGTAAAGCCCTTTCCCCTGTTCTTTTCTGAGGACTTTTTCTATTGCCTCTAGGAATAGAAATTTTCTGCATTCTTTTTGAAATACCAGCTCATGAGATGTGTCCCTGAGTCTTGGTGGCGGTGGGGGTTCTGCCCCAGGGCTTGGATCTGAATTGGATGGAGTAGCCCCTGGATCCTGTGTCCAGTATACAACAGTCTGATGTGATGCTGTCCCACTGATGTAGAAATGGGCCTAGGAAGTTTTTTAACAGTGGGGGCTGATAGGTGGGTGTGTGGCGGCCCTCCAGCAAAGCTTCAAAACTTCTGCTTTCAGTTTGTAGAGCGGCAATTGGCACCCCTCTGGTGGTAAATTTGACTGTTCAATTGAGGCCTGGAGCCCCTCCTGCCTCAGCCTCTATTTCTGTCAGGGACTCCATATTGCCACTGAGGTTCTTAATATGACCTCTGACATGACCCTTGTTGCTGGTGGTGCTGCTGCCATTGGGTGTGCTTTGACCCGAAGGAATGTCTAGCCATCTGTGGTGTGTACATACCCAGGGACTTCAGGGTGGCCCTAGAGTCCTTCATTCTGTGCAGCCTGGAATCTGTAGATCCTGTGAACAGCATGAGTCTTTCAGAGGGGAGGTCCTGTCTTGCCTGCTGCATTTGGGGTGACATGCCAGACCCCTGGAGCCAGGCAGCCTTCTGCATAGTGACTGCTGAGGCTACACTGCAGCTGGCCATGTCTGACGCATCCCAAGACATCAAAAGGGCATTGTGTGAGGCCAGCATACCCTCCTCTACCAGTCTCATAGTTTCTAAGGTGTTCACAAGGGATAAGTTCCTGGTGGTTGGCAATGCGGAGTTGAAGGGCCAAGGTGGAATAAAGCTTTCTCCCAAAGAGGTCCAGTCTCTTGGCCTCTTTATTTTTGGTAGTTGAAGCTGGTTGTCTCTGCTTTTCCTTTCCGTTGACTGTGTCAACTACTAGGCACCGAGGTGTGGAGGTGATTGAACAGGAATACAACCTTCTCTGGTGGGACATGATATTTCTGCTTGGCCATTTTGGACACTGGCGGTATTAATGAAGGTGTTTGCCAGCGGGCCTTGGCCATTTTGTACACCTCATCATGGAGGCGGATAGCGATTCTGGTGGGAAGGGCCATAAAACCCACATCAAAGGGGGGGGTCAAAGTCCTCCCTGACAACCTCTACCCTTAGGTTTAAGTTCACTGCCAAACAGCGCAGAAGTTCTTGGTGGGCATGAGGGTCTTCCCTGTATGTCCAGGGTCTTGGGTACATGGCTTCATTTGGTGAGAAGCCAGGGTCAGTCAGTGTTGGGGTCAAATTCCTTCTCAGAAGCACCCAGGGAGTGAGAGGCTCTGGAGGAAGGGGATCTGGAGGAGCCTGGTGTTATGGGCCAATACTGTGACGGTGAGTCCATCCATTGGCTGGACCATTCCCTAAATAAACACAGTGCCAATTCTTGGTGTATTGGGGAATGGCTTCTATCACAGAAGTGCGGATTGGTGCTATATCAATGACTGTGTGATCAGCTCTTGCCTTTCTTCAGTACTGAGAAGGTAGATTGGGCTGATGTCAGTGCCAAAGTAGCCTGCATCAAGGACCCTGTACAGGAGCCCCTGCATTGGGGTGGTGCCAGAGACCACTTACAGTGACTCTTCCCTGCCAGCTTTCAGGTTGCTGGGGTTTGCGTCAGGGCTGATGGTGAGTTTTGGTGCTGAGATTCAGTGCCAGAGCTGAGAAGAAAGTTAGATATTCCCTTCCTCTTTGTTCTCTGGCTCAGAGTGTGTTGGAGAGGACCTCGGTGCCACTGTAGCCTATAGCAGAGTGGATGGGCTCTTACTTGACCTCTGTGCTGGTGAAGGACCACACTCCAAGGTTGTCCATGCCTTTGACAGGAAGGTTGGCTTGCCTTTAGGTTCTGAAGGCTTGAGAGGACTGGGATTTGCCCACTGGAGGAGAGCCTTTGCTACTTTGAAGCCCTCTGGTATGGATGGCATAGGCAGGGGCTCTGAACCCTTTCCTTGCAGGGCCGTTCATAGGCTAGGGCAAGTGGGGCAGCCACACAGGCCTTGCACTTTGGGGAGCCCTGTGGGGCCCGCACTGTTGTCCCCCTATGTGGGAGATCGGGCTAGCCAGCCAACACCAGTGACCTGATTCAGTGCTGCTGGTCTCCCCCACCCCTGAACGCTGCTTTCAGCTCTGCACCAGAGCAGCAGGGAGGGCGTGGGAGGCAGCACGGGGCCTGTATCACTACGCCCTGGCCAGGATGCCTCCTGCCCCCTCCCCGCTGCTCTGGCACAGAGCAGAAAGCAGCCCACAGAGGTGGAGGGGACTGGCAGCATGGAACCGGACCACCTTATTGGCTGGCTAGCCAAGTCCCCGGCATGGGGTGCCTGGTGAAGAGGCCTGCCCCTCCCTTGGGCAGCTGGGTTCACTCCCCCGTGATGGGAGGGGGTGGGGGCCCCCCAGATGGCAATTCGCCCAGGGCCCCACATCCCCTAGGGTTGGCTCTGTTCCCTTGGGAGGCAGGTGGCACCAGGGAGCTCGACCACCAATGATGCATCAGTGCCGCGTCCAATCCAGAGTGAGTCATCTTGGGCTCCATTGAGGAGTGGCACTGAGGAGGCTCTGGTACTGACTTGGCATGTGATGCTGGCAGGTCTTTAGGCACCCAAGATGTATTGGGCACTGGCTGCAGTGTCTGCTTCAAAGTTATAGTATGCAGCCTTTGCTTCCTGTCCTTCTGGGTCCTGTACTTGAGAGAGCAACAGGTGGAGCATTTATCAGTCTGGTGAGTCTCACCCAGGCAATTTAGGCTTTTCTCATGAGGATCAGTTACTGGCAAGGCCTTGCTGCAGACCGCACAGGGTTTGAAGCCGGGCATGGTTGGTGGCAGATCAGAATAATATTCGGACTCCAAGTGTTGAGTGGGCTTGGTGGAGACACCAGAACGTGGAAGAACAATGTCCGGGAATAGATCTTCTAATTTGAATGGTTGGTTCATAGATGGATGGTTGGGACAAGTGCTTGTACAAATGCCAGACTGGACTGTTCCAGTACCGTTGGTGAGGGTGGAAAGAAGGAACTGAGGAGGGTCTGGGTCAGGGTCATATATAGGGGAAGAGCGTATTTGGACGCAGACTGGCTGACCTAGTGAGGAGG
>VOCP01056766.1:0-21542 GCA_007922195.1 Podocnemis expansa | reverse complement strand
GTCGCAGGTTGGTAAATAAATGGAGAAAGGGTTATCTATCTTCACTGAATGATCACAAACTAATGTAAAGCTCTGGGCACATCTCATGCAATATTATGACACTTCACTGGGACACCTTCCATCTCAGAGACAGCTCAATGCAAAGGGTGATATATTTGCTGTCATATAACGTTTAGAGAACACAGACAATAAAGTTGCTGCAAGAAATTCATTCCAATTTCTCTGAGTTTCCTCCATCACCTTCTGGGATGCTCTGTAAGAAATGACCGACTAGTTTCATTTCCTGAAATTAATGGCAGAATCTCATTTCTTTTCCACATGGATTAGCGAAGGATGAGGGGAGGTACATCCCATGGCACTGCTAGGCCTTCTTTTTGTAGTGACATTGATATGCTATCTAAAGTGGTAGCTGTGTTAGTTTAGTCAGCAAAATACAAATCCTGTGGCGCTTTTAAAGACGGATGTATTTATTTATTGCACAAGTTTTCACTGGAGAAATGAAGTGGGATTTTCTCTCATGAAAGCTCATGCGATAAAAAAAAAATTATTAATCTTTAAGTTCGATTCTATTCTATTCTATTGCAAAGGATTTCTTCTCTGTTTTTTTGGTATGCTCTGAACACTTTCACTCTAATGGGATTTTGAAGATCCATTCATTCATGGTGGAGCACCCTTTCCTTTCCTTGATTGTTCAAAAATAAACATGCCAGATAACCCTGTGATGGATTCATTCAGGTTTTCATGCAGTCCGCTGGATTCAGGCTGGCATGAATTGGTGAATCTCCATCTTACTCCCAGAATTTCTTATAGGGACAAGTGAGGTTGTAGATACCGTTTTCTATAAAATTTCTTTCAAAAATACCTGTGTTCCTCTCACGGTTTTCCACAGATATCATGGGTAATATCTCTTATTCAGACTTATTCTGTTATCATAGGGGGAAATATGCTGGTAAATAGGTTAATGTTCAAATTACTTTTTGGTGTCTGAAAAGACAAAGTGCCCTGTGTCACAGACTGAGGGACCTGGATCCTGGGAGAGCCCGAGGGGTCCTGGCTCTCCAGCTGTTTTGAGCAGAGACCTGTGGGGAAGATCAGCGGTGAGGAGATAATTCACGATCACTGATCTGTGTGACCGGTGCTGCCTCCAGCCATCTGGGTGCAGGTTCTCATGCCTACTGCTGTGTTTGTTGTTCCTAACTGTCGTGTATTTCACTCACTCTGATTTTTTTCTGCAGTGAAGGAGTCTCCCTCCAATGTGTCCTGTGTGGGGCCCCAAAGCAGATTAGGCAATTAATTCCCTTTGGTGTTCTTAGTTGCCAGGCACTTCACCTGTTCTGGCTCCTGTGAAAATCTCAGAGGCCTCTCTGCATCTTAACGTGTTGAAATGCCTCTGAAATGCTCCCTTGTTGTCCTTCATCCCCATCTTTTCTGCTTCAGGGGGAGCCTGTTCCTCAGTGTGGAGCAGCCTCTGGGTGGGTGGGTGAGCAGTGATCTGCACAAGAGAGAAACTCTGCAAGGGAATGTGGGATGGAAAAGATGAGAGGGAGTTGGAGACTGTTAAACCCTGGTGTGTTGTGTGAAGTTTTGCAGAGCTGGTGCTCTGGGAGGAGATCCCTGTTCAGATGTAATCCCTGCTGCCGGTGACTCTGCCGGGGGAATTCTCACCTCTGTCTCTCCGCTGGTTTTTTCATATATTCTTATTGCTCTTTTAAATAGATACAGACCCAGAACAGCCAGTTTAGCCAACGTGTTTCAGATTTATTTAGCTTGCAATTAACATCCAATGAGTCTTAAATCACCTCTTTAGCTTATAATACAATTTTATTTGTTAGGAAAAAATGAAATTCCCCGTAAAAGCTCTGTGAGTACAGGAGCGTTCCCAGAGCCATGGGTTAAGTTAGCACCTGCTCAATCAACATTTGCCAGATCTGGCACCTGTTTTGCATAGTTGGTGGCAAGTGGTGCAATGGATTCTCCACAGGATTTCCTGCTGAATTCATTTCAAATTGAGACCCAAGGCACAATACAGAGCAGTATCTAAAATGTGTTTCTATTGGCTAACAGAATAAATGGCCTCGCTCCTCTTCCCATTTCTTCTTTAAGGAATCTTGCCTTGACAATGTGGGTGCCACTTGAAGAGGTGAAAGCAGTTGAGCTGGGTCAGGATAGCCCAGGCAATGGGGCCAAAAAGGTTCAGATGAGATGAGTAAGTTATGTCGGTAGGATCAGGGCTGGCTCAAGGGACTGTAGCGCCCCAAGCCAAATTTTGATTTGGCGCCCCACCGCATCTTATTAATGGAGATTGAAAATGGTTTTCCAAAATGCATAAATCTCCAGCGTCTGCCTGCAAAGGGATTTAAAGTGCACTTTGCCTACATGACTAACAAATCTTTTTTATCACTTGAGCTTTTTCTCTTGGAAAAAATGCTACTTCCTCAGATATTTAAAGATGAAGAATTAAATAATGACAACAAAACCAATTAAATAAAAAGGAAAATCCTATTATCAGGCTAGATTATCTGTGTTTTAGGGTTACAGATCAGTCTTCCTTATAATGAGATAATAACCTTTTCTGATTGGTTGCTCTTTCAGTCCTGTCTATTAGCATATTGAGTCTGCTAAGCTTAAACTCTTCTGAATGGTTGATTTAATGGACCAGTCAGAGCCACTGATGAAGAGCTGGACCTGTTTGAGAACTTGCACTGATGTGACGGACACCCTCACCCTTTAGGAGTGGTCTTTACATCACCCTGGGCTGCCTCCTTGAAGTTGGTCAGGTTAGTGCCAGGCCCCCCTTTTGATTTTTTTTCAGGTGTAATTCCCTACAAGTGCAATCTTGGATTTCTAGCCATAGCTCCTCACAAGTCTCTTTATTATTTTAAAGGTGAAAATATCACATATTTCTGTGACCTTAACATTATGATGTGATGTCACAGCTCCAGCCTCCCACTTAGAACAAGTTGGATTCTGAATCTTTCCCTCTGGTTCAGACACTTTCATTTGTAATTTTCCTGGCACAAGCAAAATAAAACAGAACAGTCTTGGGCATGTTTTCTAAATGGGCAGGGTCCTGGCCCACTCTAGAGATCTTTACAAGTAAAATCAAGGTCTGCTGAAGTAACCAGCAGATGACTCTGAGCCTCCAAGGACAGCTGGACTGAGCAGCTAAAGCAACTTAGGAGACTCAGCAACTCTCCAGGGCATTAATACAAACAAGAAGTTCTGTGGCACTTAAAGCCTTAAATTTCTTTATTACATGAACTTATGTGGGAAAAATCCAACTTTGTCAGATGCTTTGAAGATGAGGGAACTTACCGAATGGAAAGAAAATAAAATGCTATTTATTTTCTTTCCATGCCTTTTCTTTCCATTCTCTAAGTTCCCTCCCACGAAAGCTCAAGTGAAAAATAAATTTGTTAGTCTTTAAGTGCCACAGGACTCTGTTTTTGTTTTTGTTTTTTTCTAATAGTCAGAGCCAACAAAGTGGCCCTCTAGTCTGGGCACTGTTGCCTTAGAGGGGTGCCGCTTCATCCATTTATAATGATAAACAAGAGAATGATGCTACTGACTAAAAAGGTCACCAGCATTATTATATTTTAATGGAAAAAGCTGTTTACAGTTGCTCTGATTTTAAGAGTTAAAATCACAGAGAAAGGAGACCCTCTTTATGAGCTGAAATTGCTGAAGGGCAGTCAATGGATGGCTGGGCAGCGTGAGGGACTAGCGGGCAGAGCCAGCGGACAGTGAGAGCGGCCAGTGGAGGGCTGGACAGTGTGAGGGACCAGCGGGCAGAGCCAGCGGACGGTGCAGGTGGATGAGGTGAGTGATCACTGGCTGGCACTGGTGGACTGTTGCCATGAAAAACATTCCCTATGCACCCTAGGGCTTGTTGGGAACCTTGTTCTGCAATGACTCTCCAGATCAGTGCTGATTTTTTTTTTTTTTTTTTTTTTTTTTTTTTGCTATTGGATTTTTACATTCTTTTTTATGTAAGCCTTCTGCCATGGCGAGATGGCAGAACAAGGGCCAGGTTTTATACCTAGGTGTTTCCAAACAATGTTACAGCACTAGTCAGTCTCCATTCCCACCATTGTATATGCTTTAAAGCTTAACCCTTGAAAGTGCTCTAAAACCCAAATGGTTACTCAGAGTGCTTTGATATTTGAGATGCCTTCTGGAAGGCAGTGGTAGCACTGATGATCAAGAATTTCTGAATTATAGCTCCCCCTGCCCGCCAGCCAGGTTATTCCTCCTGCCTTCTAGTTTTCAAATGACAAGTGTTTGCATCAAATGACACATGTTTGCCATGTGTGCTATGAACTGTTAGTGAAAAGGGTCCTTGGTCCCACTGCGTCCATTGGATTCCTTCAGGCTCTAACTACAGTGGACAGTGCAAAAGTTACAAACTCCATTTTTAGACTCTCAGGCAACAGGTCAGATTCACCTACTGTAATCCAGGTGAGTTCCTCTCCCACCAACCCCAGCTCTCCAAAACAGGGAAGGCGCGATTGCAATTTAATGCTGCATAACTGCCCCTTAATATCCTGAGCAGAGACTGTTGCAAACTTCCCACTTCCTAGCAGCCCTTAGCCCTTCTCCTTCTGTTCAGGACCCCTCTCCTACTGCCTCCCCCCCCAGCACCCCCATTTGTGCCACCTCCTCCTCTCCCCTCAGCTTCTCTTGCCACTGCCCCTTCCCCCAGCAGCCCTCACAGCTGCACTGCCCCTTCCAGGGGCTCAGGGTGGTGAAAAATATCTCGTGCTTTTGTACCTTTGTGTGGGCTAGAGTTAATTTAATTATCCTTTTCCAGTGCCTTAATAATAATAATAATAATAATAATAATAATAATAATAATAATAATAATAATAAAATTATTGTTGTTGTTGTTATTATTATTAATAATAAGGCAGCTGGGGGCCTGGGGTGCAGTAAGGGACTCACAGCAACCCTCCCAACATTAAAAGACTACCTAAGAACAAACATAATGAACTCTATGAACTACTAACATAATAAACTTTATCATAGGAAAACCAAGATGAATGAATTTAAAGAGAACAGTTTCCACAGAAATATTGAGGGAAAGAAATTCAAGAGTCCCAAAGTTTAGGTGGAGTCAGGGCCATCCCTTGGGGGGAGTGGAGCCCAAGGCCAATGAGCCTAAGCGGAGCCCTGTCCCCTCCCCATTCTGGAGGGGAGCGTGGCCGGCCGTCCTGCCCCGTAACCTTAGCAGGGGCCAGCTCGCTGCCCGCAGGTGGCCTCCGATTCCTGGCTGGGAACAGAGGCTGCTCACCGGTGGGGAGCTGGCCCCAGCTGTGGCTGAGAGTTGGCCCCAGCCGAGGCCGTCTCCCTGGCTGGGACCCCAGATTGCTCCCACGACTGCCCTAGCCGGTGCCCTGAGGCCACCACTCAGAGCCGGCTCCAACCGAGAGACTGTAGACCTGACCACATGAGGCCATGTGTGGGGCAGGCTGCAGGGCCCCATGTATCTGCCCTGCTCCTGGGCCTGCCTGCTCTGCCGTGGGGGTGGGAGGGACAGCGAAGCCCTCCTGCACTGCCCCGCTCTGTCCCACCCTGCTGCCTTCAGCTCATTGCCAGAGGAAGTGGGGAGAAGGGCAAAGTGCAGCAGTGGTGGAGAGCCATGGCATGGGGACAGTGTGGGGCTCACTTAACTGTGGGGTCTAATCACCTTGTTTGCCCCCCGCCAAGGATGGCCCGTAGTGGAGTTCACCCATATATCAGTTGCAATGTTCCTTCTAATTTTTCACAGGCTGTGTGTGCAAAAAATTGCTTGTGTATGCTAATATTTGCACTGTTGAATTTTTTCATGTACACTATATTTTGTTGTGTGCACAGGTTTCACAATTTGTGTGTGTGTGCACACGCACAGAGATTAGAGGGAACTGGGCTCAGTTGCAATCTCTATTCAAGTCCCAAGGCTTGAGTTGCAAGAAGCAGCAATCCTTTTCTTTGGTGGCAGGGATCTAAAGTAGGAATGAGTCACATATGAGAAACCTCTGCCACAAAATGCTCCACAGCAGGGAGAAAACATCTTGCTGTCCACTCCTGGCTCAACTTCTGCTACTAGACACACAGCACGTGGACTCATGTCACTGCAATTCTACGTGGCTGTTGCTCTCATGGAGTCAGACCACAGCACAACAGAAATCCTAGTGGAGCATGGTCAATCCAAGCCCCCTCTTAATTTCCAGAAGCTTCTGGATCTAAGCAGCTCAACCTGTCTAGCAACATAACCCACCCTGAAGAGACCTCTAAAAGAGACAGCTCCTTTAGTTAGGCAGATGGGTTACACATTTTGCTGGAGTTGCTTTATTTTCTTTCTCAGTTGAAGAAATTGTGGCTGATGCTGTGTAAAGGGAAATAATTGATATTATCATGATACACAGAGAGCAGGAAAAGCACATTGCAGGGTAGCGTTGACACCAGCTACCTGGTTCACCTCACACCATTCCTGCCTGAGTGCCGGGTCGGACCCTTCCCTGCAGCCCTGTGGGTGGATGTTTCTTTAAGAGGAAGTTGCTCTCTTTGTGACAGTCACCCAGCGACTCAGAAAACCCTTACTTTTAGTTTAGTATTATACTTTCAATTTCATCTGGGAAGGGAGGAAAAAAAGCAGGCAGGAAGGGCGTTTGCCCAGATAACAGAGTTACCGATGCAGCAAATTGTCTCAGACCCTGTGGCTTCGTGACTCCCTGGCCGGAGTGGGTGCAGCGACCTCAGTAAGTGAAACGGGGACTAAGGGGCCAGCTGTCCATGGCAAAAGAGAGATATTGATGGCCCCTGCAAGAGGCAGACCCGGCTTCAAAGAAAGCCTCTTTCCAGGACCCAGCAGGCGGGACTGTAGCGTACCATGGGTCTCTGGTGCCCAGGGGCACATTACTTATATTTGCAACACCCCTACCACCACATTGCCAAAAGCACCCAATGGAGGGCATGGGTCTATGGGCCATTTTCCACTCCCTCTGTGGGTCTGGTTTTTGCTTCCATCCCTTTTTGGCAGCAGTACCCCACGGGGAAGGATGTCTGAGGTCCCTTTCCTGCTCTCCCCCGCCCTGCCCTCGCTGTGGGGCTGGCAGGTGAGGCTGATGGGGGAGTGATGGAGGCAGATGGCCCTAGGCCTACCAGGGTGGGGGGCCGGCATGAGAGGCTCTGGTCCCCATGGCTCCATCATTGCACCTAGTGTGGGGAGTGGAGGGGCCTGGGGGAAGTTTGCTTCCCCCCACAATTTCTCTGTGGGCCTCCAGCAGACCTTAGGTAGGGTCCACATAAACTCAGGGCCCTGGCCACCTGCAACAGCCCACAACGATGTGGGGAGTCTCTGCAGCAGATGTTGCAACCACCTCTATCTGAGGCCGGAAACTGTAGACATGGCTTCCACCTCCCTCCTCCTCCATACGCACTGGGAGAGAGGAGCTCTGGGCCCTGGCTGCCTGGCTGCCCGACTTGATCTGAAGTGTCCCTACACACAGCACTTGTCCTGTAGATGAGCTGTTGTTACCTATGGACCTCGCTGAAGGGATTCTTATGGAGGAACTGGCACCTCCTGACTGTGAATATAAACCTGGCTGGGAAACATCCCTGCAATACAAAGATACCTCTCTTCATTTGAACACACGGACACCAAGATGCTGGCACAGCTCTGGTCTCCCTCCCTGTGATTTAGTGACGTTAGATAGTACTTGCCCACAGAGGGGTACCGAGGAGGCAGTTTGGGGGGAGGGTCATTCCCCTGGGCACCAGCCTGCGTTAGCTGCCAGCCGCATCTTCCTCTGAGGAGTTGCTCCAAACTTTTGCAGGTGGCCAGGGCCCTGCTGTGATGATGAGTGTTGACTCCAGCTCAGTCCTGCTGGGTGCAAGTGAGTGCTGGGTGCAAGAAGGGAGCTGTGGGGACCTGAAAACAGCATGGCCCCCCAGGCTCCAGGTGGCCCATGGACATCTGGCCCTCTCCCTCCTGCTTGCAGATACCATGCTGCCCCCACAACAAGGGAAAGTGGGGGAGGATTGGAAAAATGCCCACAGATCCCCTTCCTACACTATGGCTATCCTCACAGATGGATGGAGCACAGGGCAATTTGCCCTGTTTGGACCCCTGCCCCTTGGCATGAGGGCACTGGCTGGGGTGGGGGAGGGTGGCAGCACAAGGTCCACCAAACTGCTCACCCCCTCCAACAACAGCCCTGTCCTTCCCCATGGGACGCTACTTCTGCTGCCACAGACAGGAGAGAGTGGGGGAGAGCAGGAAATGGTCTCCTGAACCCCTTGTCCCATAGGGGAAACCGGGCACGCAGGGATCCCTTCCCTTTTTACCCGGCTAATGCAGGGGAAGCTGAGCGTGTGGGATCCCATATCCCCCGTGTCTGGCTGAGCCAAAAGGCTTCAGCCGGTCTGGGGAGATGTCTTTTCCCCCACTGGGCTCCAAGAGCCCAGAGCCAGTGGGGGCTTTTTTACCCTGCCACTTGCTCTCCTGGGGAGACCCAGGCAGGGGATTGGGTGCCAACATGGCCCTGCCAGGGGGCCATGTTGCCACATATCCCAGGGTGCCCGTTTCCTAAATCGAACTAGCAAGTCTTGTCTCTTTTTTTTTTTTGTGGGGACCTGTTAAAATGATTTAAGTTAAATCGATATATTGACCGTTATAATGTTAATGATATATTTGCTTCATGTTAAATCAATTTAACTCACTGTGTGGAGATAGCCAATGAGAGTAATGTGGATAGCCCGCTATAATAGTGGTGGCTCAATGTCAACATATTTTCTCTAGTGTAGACAAGGCCCTACAGAACAAAAGCCAGTTTTTATCTGTTCTCCTATGTGCCCACAGTTAGTTTCCAAGAAAATTATCTCAGTGATATGAGAAAATGGAAGGAAAATATGCCATTATATAATGTTTAAGTGGAGATAGGACAGAGATGTCCCTCATTTAGCTCTAGGTCCCTTCGAGTGCTCTGTAATACCCTGGATTCCCTGTTGCCCTATCCCTAAGGCTGGTGCCCTTTGGTTTCACTCAGAGACAACAGTGGAAGTGAACCAGTGGCTGGGAGAGCTGCACCAGCCCAGTGGGCGTTGCAGGAGATATCGCCCCATTTACAGAGGAAATGTCTGATCTGCTGCCGTATGCATTCGCCTCATGGCCAGCTGGCTCTGCAGCCCAGCAATTGCTGGGTCTGTGATGTTCCCCTCCAGCAATGTGGTCTGGTGTCTGCCGTACCTCCCTGAAAACCCACTCCTGGATCCTGAATTACACTACTTTGCTAGGTGGACCCCCCACTTATGGGTCAGTCCCCAGCAGCTTCCTGTGCAGTGGATTTGCACTCACTAGCCACTCAGGGGAAGGCATCCCAGTGAGTATCCCAGACTTGAGATGCCGCACTGTGAGCTTGCATCATACAGGGGTCAGGACCCTTTCCAGATCACTGTAGGTTGATTCATTTTGGTTCGTCAGGTTAACAAACAGTGGGATCGCTGCCACTGGGCCTGGAGGGGTCATGCCCTGCATCTCTATGGGCTGGCCTTGTCCCTGCAGGTCAGCAGAGGTGGGGGTCAACAGCTGACAGCGGCAGAAGCTGGCTCCTGATCCAACTCTGGGCCATGAGCAACTGGCTGGCAGCAACTGGAGCTCGATCAAGCCCCAGGGACAGCTTGGGGAGAGTTTGGAACTGGCCCCCAAACCTTTTTTATGGCAGCAGCGTCCTGTTAACAATGAAACTGAAATGCAAAAAACTTGTGCTCCTTCACACTCTCTAAAATCCACACAGCTTTAGATAAAACAAACACTAGTTTATTGATTAGGATATGATTTTAAGTGAGTATATAGCAAATTAAGGCACAATCATTTAACAACCAGTCAGGCGTAAACCAACATCAAATTAAATATACGACACATTCTGATTTAAAGCTTACTGTAATAGTCTATTTTCTATCTTACCCATATGACTGAATTTTGGTGGTCTTACAACTTGGTCTTCCTGGCCATATGGATAGGTTCAGTCCTTGCTTGAAGATGATGCTGTTGCAAGATAGAGATTCTCTGATCAAAAGCCTCAAACAGTTCGAAGGGACTCCTTTTCAAAATCCCCATAACCCTCCCACCCAGCTCTCCAGGGCTGAGGTTATATTCTTTGTTGAGAAAGGGCAAGAGATCTTTCTCTCTCCAGCCAATGTGCTACAGATATTTAGCTGGTTCATTATCATCTGTTATTTCCTCTGGCTGTGTGTTTGTATCCCTGATTGCTGATGTGTTGGGAGACAGCTCTGCCTCTCTGCCTCCAACTGAGCTATATATGAGGACATGGTTCATACAGGTAAACGTGCATGATGCTGCAGGAAATATGATCCTGTAACATCAGTGCAATGTATGTCATGAGCATTCAAAAGGAAACTCCTTGCATGGCACATTTGGCATCAAATCAGACAATTTGATTGGAAAGATGGAAAAAGAAAAGTTACACAGATCAAAGCCTGGGAGGTGCATCCCGAGACACCTTCCCGCTGTGATAGGGTTACTAGAGTGTGCGCTCACATGAGCACCAGGAATGCTCATGCGACTGACATCTGCCCAGAAAGTGCCAGTGCTGGGAAAGGCTCTCCTGCCTTCCTTTCACCTTTCACCCCTGTGCTGCTTGCACAGAGCACAATGGAGTCAAGGTTTGAGAAAATCTTGGATTCACTAAGGGGGAGATTTCATTTCTTGCAGTTTGAAGCTTCCTTCATTTGTAACACAAACAAGGAGTCCTGTGGCACTTTTAAAGACTAACAAATGTATTTATTGCCTGAGCTCTTGTGGAAGAAAATCCCACTTCGTCAGATGCGTTGAAGATGGGGGAACTTACAGAATGGGAGGAAAATAAATGCAAGTAAATGTTAGTCATAGGATCAGGTCAGACTGTAACAGCAACTCAAAACCCTGGTAGGCTAGAGTTACAAAAAATGTGCCTGTGGAGCAGAGGATACACTGCCCACACATCCTCCCACCTTCATCCTTTCATGATCTGTTCCTTCCCCCTTCATTCCTCCTCATCCTCTCTCATTCAGTTCCACTTTGTTTTCTCTTCCTCCGCCCTTCCTGGATCCTTCTCTTTCTTTTTTCTCTCCTTCTTTGGCTGAGAACAGCTGATCCCTGCAGGCAGCCCCTTTGACTTTACACACAATTCCACACCTTACAGATTGAACAAGAAAGAGAAGAGCAGACATTCACCTGGCTGCCATGGCCTTCTCAGCTATACCAGCAGAAATACAAGATGAAGTTATTTGCAACATCTGCCTGGAGTACCTCACAGAGCCGGTGACTCTCCCATGTGGGCACAACTTCTGCCGAGGCTGCATCACCCGGCACTGTGAGGAGTGGGAAAAGGGGAGAAGGCCAAAGCTGACCTGTCCTCAGTGCAGAGCGCCCTTCTGTAATGGGGAGTTCAGACCCAACACGCAGCTGAACAACATAGTACAGAAGATCAAACAACTGGAGATAAAATCAAAAGCGGATCTGTGTGAGAGACACGAAGAACGCCTCAAACTCTTCTGTGAGGAAGACGGAAAAGCCATTTGCTTGGTGTGTGAGAAATCCCGGGATCACAAGTCGCACACTGTGGTTCCCATTGAGGAAGCTGCCCAGGATTACAAGGTAGGAAACTGACCTTCCTTAATTAAACCCCTTAAGGACCCCAGATTCATCCTCCTGTTAATAGAAGAGCAAGATTTCAAACATGACGGCCTAAAGTTGGGCACCTACATGAAAGGGGTGGGTCTTTCAGAGAGGATGAGTATTGGAGATTGTGCGTAATGAAGAAAAATCGAAACTTTTTTGCCCCCAATACTGCAGGTTCCAAGGCCCAATAGGGAGAACAGGCTGATGCTGACAGCTCCTTCTCCCCCAAACAGTCTAAGTTCTGACACATCCCTGCATGTCAGTGCACAGAGGCCCACAGCTGGTGCCATGTCCTGCTCTTTTTGTTTCACACCTTTGTATTGTAATTGTTTGATAATGATCACTGTGCTATTATGCACTATGTGTACAATAGTGCTCTTATTGTCTAACAAACCTGAGGCCATGGCTGTTTTAACACAGTTGGATTTTGAGTGTGGATTGAGAGTGTGAGACTGCCGAGAAGGAATTGCTGAGGTTCCGTGCCCTTACCCCGGGAGAGGGGGGAAAACATGGCCAACATTATGGGCCATTTCTAGGGTTGCAGAAAGAACGGAGGGAAATTCTTGATGTCCCTCCCACAGGGATGAGACTCATTGGCCATCCCAGTTTGACCTGAATTCCCCCCCAATTTTTCCCACATGTTTCTTGTCCACTGAGCTACTTCTCTGCCCCAAGAACACCCAGGGTCTGTCTACACGACCAGGGGGGGAATTAGTGATTCCAGGGCCCTGGGCAAAAGTCAATGATTGGATTCCTCCCTCCTCCTCCAGCATGGGGGTCCCATCATTTACTTTTGCTCTGCCAAGTCTTGCTGCCACCCCAACCCCTGCCAGCCTCACAATCCCTGTTTTGGGTTTCCTGCCCAATGAGCTGTGGGCCCATTGACCCCACCTCCAGCTCCCTTGCAGGCCCCACCGTGAGGCCTCTTTAGCACCTTCCTGCAGTGTCCTGGGCAATTGCCCTACCTGCCCACCTGCTAAGACTACCTGTGTACACGAAACAAAAGGACAGCAACGAAGTAGTGAGGTCGGCTGAAGTCTTAGACTGAGACCAAGCCCAGGTTAGCTTACAGGGCTAAGGACCAGCCAGGAAACACTGTTATGTCTCCAAAGCCACTGTCTCGGTCTCCAAGATCTCAGTGTCTGTTATTTTTTAACTCAGTCTCCAGCTGCTCAGAAAGTGAAGAAAACCTCAAGATTTGCGCCCCTCCCCCATTTGTTGGGGATGCAAAAAGCTGGGCCCAGCAGGTCTGAGAGGTGTGAGCTGCACCAGTCCTTCAGTGGTGTGAGCTCAGGTGCCCAGGGACAGTAACATGTTGGTATTTAAATAATGAGTTTATTCCCCACATGGGAACAGAGAGAGAGAGAGAAAAAAAGTCACAGCTGCTGACCATTTTACAGCCAATGACGCCTCCTGCTGATGCCACTGGTGGGTGATGTTTGGAAGACACCACCCCATATCTTTTCCCCAGGAATAAAGGGCCAGGCCCAGGGAGCCCAGTGGACCCCAGTGGCATATTGTAGCCCCACGAGGGAGCAGGCCCAAGGAGCCCTGGGAGTCAACCAGCAACCCTATCCTTTTGTGACCATTGAACCGTTTACTGTGAACAGGCCATGGAGTCCCCTTTTAACAAGTCACATGAGTGGAGCTTATTGAGTGGGCAGAGTTTCAAAGAGCACAGGAGCCTCTCGGCTGATGTTCCTCTCTCTCCTGTACTAAGCTATTTTGCGGGATGCAAAGGTTCCTTTTCCTCCCCTTTCTCTCTCTCAACCCAACAGAGCAGAAAAGCCATTTTCTTCCCAACCTCCCAACACAACCGCATGAGCTTGAGCCACCCCAGCAGCTGTGCCGCGGCGCCCTAGTGCTGGTGGGGTGTGCAGGCGGTGCATGCTCCCTCCGTCCCTCCCTCTGCTGGTAGGGTGGAGCAGCGCTCCCCGCCCACCCCCAGCTGGCCGTCCTTCTTAAGAGCAACTGATGGAGAGCTCCAGCTTGCAGAGGTGGGATCCTGACATCGCCTCTCTGTGGAGTTTAGGCTACTTTGACCCAGCTACCGCAGGGCTGAAGGGGCCTGATCAGGGGCTGGGGGCGAGACGGCCTCTATTCAGGCCTGGGGTGGCCAATTTGAAGCAGCCCGAACTCTGAGGAGGGACCATTGCAGGACCCCACCTACGCAAGCTGCAGCTCTCAGGAAGGACAGCCTCCTGGAGGCAGGCGGGGAGCGCTGTTCTGCCCTACCAGTGGAGGGAGGGAGGGACAGAGGGAGCGCGCACTGCCTGCACACCCGCCACCAGTGCTGAGGGCTGCGGCACGGGCGCTGGACCTCTTCCGGCTCATGTGGTAGTGGTGGGAGTGACCCTGGTGCCCCCAAAGTGGGTCCTATGCTAACTGGGAGCCTCCTTATTCAGCCCTGATTGCCAGGGAGCCAGAAGGGGATGCTCAGAGAGCCACAGGCCACTGGCTGACCCTGAGTTACTGATCCCTGCACTTAGCTCTTGCTGGCCCCTTGCTCAGAGCTTCCCTGAGGCTGCAGGGCAGGGTGTGAGGCCGGCAGCAGCCTAGGATCTCTGAGCCGCAGCCCTGGCCTGTGGGCAGAGAGGACTCGAGCTCAGAAAAAAGAAAAAGAGTGAAATGGATGGAGCTCTGGAGGGACTCAAAAGGGGTATTTGGGAGTGGCCATGGGTGTTACATGGAGCAGGGCTGGACGTTGCTGTACCAGGTGAAGGAATCACAGGCTGTCAAAGGGAAAGATCTTATTCTTTGCCTGGCCTGGGGTATAGCAGAGAGATGAGCTTTCCAAGCTCCTCACTCTCTCCAATGTGAAGGACCATTCAGAGCCTTCCCAGCTATTTCACCTGAGTTCAGTGATGGGAAACATCAAGAAAAGCAAAGGTTTGAAAAAGTCCTGAGTGTCTACACAAAGTGGAATATCCTGCTCTGATCCTGGCATCTCTGTCATGCCCAGGACTGGCATGGCCTAGTCTGCTGGCTGCTTCCAGAGTATTTTACTGCTGGTGTGTGAAATGGCAGCATGTACAGCCCTTGCCACCCATTCGACAGGCAGATTAATGTATGTTTTATCACACGTGATGTCCCTGCAGGAGAAACTCCAGGGAGCCCTGGGCTCTCTAAAGAAGGAGCTGGAGCAGGCCTTGGCTCGGACATCAGAAGAGGAGAAGAAAACCACAGAGTGGCAGGTGGGTTTGGAGGTTGATCCTCCCTGAGCCCTTCTCCTGCAGAGATTCCAGAAATGAAGGGCTGTAAAACTCCAGGTCAAGGCTCTGAACCTGTTCTGATTGTTTGCTGCATGACACAAGTGAAATGCTGGCAGGATCAGGCTATGTCCTTGGGGATCTCAGCACAGCACCTCCTGCAGGCGGTGGAGGAGGAAGGGGCAGTTCCTGGTCCATGTGCCATGGTGGAGTCTGACCCCTGTGCTGTCTAGTGGGAGAAATAATTCTCAGAACAGGGTGCACAGTTCCCACTATTGCACAGCTTCTGTTTCCCTCCTGTGGATGGGGATGTCGTGCTGGGTGCTATAGTCATCAGGATTCAGTAGACTGCATGAAACAGTTCCACAGTTTCGCTGCAGCCTGGAGGAATCAGGGGTTCTACCTTCATACTCCCCTTCTTCCTCCCAGAGTCGCTGCACTGCATCTGCCCAGTGCCTCCCCGGACACTAGTGAGGGGAACTACATGTGGGGTTTGCCTCCATGGGTGAGGTACAGAATGGCTGGGCTGGGTCCATGCTGGCTGCTAATCAATTCTGAGCTTCAAACCCAGTTGTGGGTGCTGACCCTCCTGGAAAATCTGCCCCTGAGGTCACATCTACGCTGCACCAACAGCTAGGTGCAGGGTAACGTCACAAGTAATTACCAGGTTTTTCAGGGGCTTGTCCAGTCTGTGATACTGAGGCTAAGTGACAGATGCCAGGCACAGAGCTGGCTAGATCACAGATAGCTGGACTGTGTCCACGCCTGCTGTCATCACACACCTGCCATTACAGTCTGCACACACGAGTCAGCAGAGCCAGAGTAGATCATTGTAAAGCCAGGTGGCACTTAGCTTCTTCTCAGTCTTCCTGCCATCATGTGACCACCTAGCCTCAGCCACTTGCTCCTGTTCCTGAGACTTTACCTGTTTTTGTCAGGAGCCGGGTGATGATCCCATAAGCCAGATGATATGCTGCACAGTGGCAGTTCCAGGTCACCTGCCTTTCACTGTGAATACCTGCAGGGAGCCCAGGGTGTGTCAGGACGATGCTGGCCAGTAACAGGGTGGAGAGGAGACACAGGTGTCTCACAGCGCAGAGGACGGTGGCTATTTACAAGAACCAGAATGCTCCTTAGCTGAGGGCTCTGGGCCCTGCGTCTGAATCCATTTTTAGAGACCGTGGCCAGGGCTGGTTCCCAGAGAACTGAACAACAGGCCCTCCCACTGCCCCTGCCTGAAGTCTTTGGTGCTCAGCTCCTCAGACAGTAGGCAGTCAGGTGTGTAACAGTTAATGCCCATGTCTTTGAGAAATTGCACAGCCAGTGCCATGGATATGGCTACACCTTGGGACAGTGGCTAGTGTAGATCACGTGGCACATAGGGTATGTCCACACAGGCTTCTTATTTCGAAACAACAGAGCTTGTTTCGAAATAAGAAGTGGCATGTCCAAACGACGTTCTCTCATTTCGAAACAATGGGTTCCGTTGTTTTGAAACAAGAGCCGTTGTTTCGAAATGGCTTAAACCTCTTCCGTTTCGAAACAACGGTTGTTTTGAAACGAGTTGTTTCGAAACAACCCCGTTGGGACATGCTGTTTTGAAACAACGGTTGTTTCAAAATGACTTGTTTTGAAACAACCGTCGTCCAGACATGTTATTACTAAATGACGGTGACTTGTTTCGAAACAACCATTGTCCGGACGTGCTATTTCAATTCCTGCTTTTTTCCTTATTTCAAAATAGCTCTTTTGTTGTTTTGAAATAAGGCGTTATTTCGAAATGGCTTGTTTTGAAACAGCTTGTTTCGAAACAAGGGCTTGTGTGTGGACATAGCCATAAAGACTAACAAATTTATTTTTTTCATGAGGTTTCATGGGAGAAAATCCCACTTTGTCAGGTGCTTTTGGGATCTTCTCCTGCAAAAGCTGATGGAAAAAAATAAATTTGTTAGTCTTTAAGTGCTACAGGACTCCTTGTTTGTTTTTTTTACTGAACGAGACTAACACGGCTACCCCTCTGGATCTTGGTGTAGGTCGGAAACCACAGATCACTGCCCAGTGAGAGCGAGTTACATCCTCCGTCCCCAGAGGTCAGGACCCAGTGATCAGGGTCACCCAGTGCTGAGTAACTGCAACCCCAGGAGCTGGGAGATGAGGCCCAGCAGGGGCTGCCAGCCACTTGAGGGGCCAGTGTGGGCCTGAGCCCAGTGGAGAATAGGCCAAGGGTGGGAGCAGGGCCCAGGAGCGGATGGGTGCCCCTATCCCAGGAAGGATGCGACATCCATGTCTGATGTTAGCAGATACAGTAACATTGTCCCTATCGAATTAGGTGTAACTCCACAGCTCCCAAGAGCAAGAGACAGGGTAACTCCCTGTCCGAGTTTCACCCAGAGCCTAGGGGTTCTAGTTATTTATCTCTGGGCTATGGGTTTAATATTGAAATCTGCTGGCATGTGATGTGTACATGTTTTGGCTATGTGTATGTGCATCAATCACCCAGAGATTTGAATATTAAACCTGTAGCCTGGAGAGGTGGGAACCCTGAAGGGGAGGGGGGCTGTAGGTTGTGGACCTTTGTGGGATCCAGGCCATGTTCACAAAGCTTTGGGTAAGTACCAGCAGCCCCGTGCGCACCATCTGGGGCTCCTGAGGTAGCTGGTGCCAGGACTGTCAAGGCTGAGCCCGAGGTGTCGGAGAGGCCCAAGGCAGGGGTGGGGATGGGGTGGTCTGGGGAGTTTGGAGAGTGGCTCAGTGGGTCAGGTTAGCTGGGGCAGAGGCAGGAGGTAGAAGTTAAAGCCCACAAACAGCTGCCTATCGCTGGCTGCTCTGCAGCTCTTGATCCATCAGACACTGAGCTGGGACCCTCCTGCCTCTGGGGCGCTAGAGCTAGGGAGGGGTTAGATCCCTGGCCAGGGAAGGGGAGGCCAGCTCAGGGCAGGGTTGGAGGGAAGGATTAGGGCTTACGTTCTAGGGTCTCAAGCGTGAAAGCTCTAGGGGCAGGGGGCAGGACAGGTCCCCTCAGGGCCTCTCAGCATCTCTGTGCTGAGTTGCTGGGACATAGAGAGGCCAGCGCAGGGCAGCCAGCCCCTGCCCCAGTCACGACCAGCCCTAGCTCCTCATCATTATCCCTGGTCCTGTCAGAGGGCAGGTGAGGAGACAGCTGGCATCAGCCAACCCATCGCTCTGCGAGCTGACCTGGGTGTCTAGCACAGAGATCCCAGCTCACCCCAAACAGCATTCAAATTGCCAGGTACTGATCATATTAACTATGAACTCAAACAAACCTTTATGATACTTTTCCCAAACAAGTAAAGATCCTTACAAAACAGATGCTGATTTCATATTCCCTGCTTCATGGACAGAGGCCCAGGCTGTGACTTAACATCTGGCACTAGCGTTCACTCTTCCTTCCCTCCTCGCGTCTCTAGAGGAAGGTAAAGAAGAAGAGGGAGGCGATCACAGGTGAATTTAAGAGACTGTACACATTGCTGAAAGAGGAGGAGCAGCAACTTCTGCAGAGACTGGCGAAGGAGGAGAGGGAGACGCTGCAGAGACTTCAGGAAAATGTGACCAAACTCTCCCAGCAAAGCTCCTCTCTGCAGCAGCTGATCACAGAGATAGAGAAGAAGTGTCAGCAAAGGGCTGCTGAGCTGCTGAAGGTGAGACACAGGCGAGATCAAAATTCTTTATCTGTCTGGATTTACGGGACAGAGCCAGGGGCCTTGATTCCAAAAATTACAATAAATGTGTTCTGTGCTTTTTATGGACAAACAGAACATCCAGTTAAAAACTTTGTCAGTTGAGAACCATTACAGCGAGCTTTCGTGGGAGAAAATCCCACTTCCTCAGATGCTTTCCCCACCTTCGAAGCACCTGAGGAAGTGGGATTTTCTCCCACAAAAGCTCATGCAAAAAATAAATCTGTTAGTCTTAAAGTGCCACACGACTCCTTGTGGATTTTTTGCTGGACTAGACTAACACGGCTATCCCTTTGGAAACCATTGCAGTGCCTGTGAGAGGGGAATTCTGTTCATGGAGACCCATTGGGGCCGGGGGCGATGAAATGTTTGATTAAAAAAATGTTAATGAGCTAAACCAGTGGTTTTCAAACTTGAAAAATTATTTAATTATTATTAATATTAAAAATACTAAATTATAAAATAATTTATGCCTGTGACCCAACAATGACATCTTTGAGTGGGCGCAGCAGGGGGCATCATCACCCAGTAGATGAGAGTCTGCTGCGCAGTACTGGGTCCCCCGCGTAAGTCTGAAAACCACTGAGCTAAACCCACCCTGCTCTGAGTACACAGCACTGAGCTCAGCAAAATGTTTAAACACAGATCCTGAGACATGCCATAACAGGACAAGGCCCAACTGGAGAAAATGCTTGGGGCTAAATTACTGTCTCACCTACATCAAATGACCCTTGGTAACACAAAATGATCTGTGGGCTTTTCCCATAAAATGGTGAAGCCCAGAAGGGTGGCTGTCTTTTCTAGATCGTAGGTGGAGACTCAGAGTGAAAATTCCCTGTTTTCCGCACGTGATTTTAATTCAGACATTGATTCTCTTTTTCCTTCCAGGATGTGAAAAGCACATTGTCCAGGTATGTTCCTGATGTTCATGGCATTTACCTTGTTGGTGGTAGCTCTGCAATGGTGTTCGCAGAACTGCTGGGTGATGATGGGACGTTTCCTTCACAGGAGTCAGAGTCTGAAGCTCCATGAACCAGATGCCATTTCTACTGAGCTGAAGAAGGAGTATAAAATTTGTCTTGACGCGATGGAAACACTGAAGAGATTCTGGGGTGAGTGGAAGCTACTGAGTCATTCAGTGTTTTATGCCTGGGGCTGTGGACACAGCCTGGGACCAAGGGACACCCGTGGACCCAGCAGCCAGGAGTGGAGCTGAGAGAGCTGGAGGCTGACGCGTTGCGCACTGGTGAATTTGCTGTATTTACACCCCCCTGACTGCACCTCTGAGAGCCTGATCCCTACGGGTGTCACACAGCCAGGGGCTGTAAGGTTTGATTGGGCCCAATGGGCTGGTGACTGCACATGCTGGTAACGGCTGATGTATCCTGCATCTCCCTTGGGACGCTTGGCTGTGTTTTGTGGCTTCTATTCAGCACTGCCACAGCCATGGGTGACACTGGTGGTGGGCCTGCAGGGCACGGGCCCTGAATTGCCCCGGTCATGCCCCAGATCTAGCTCCGAGCCACCTACCATTCGCAGCAACAGCATGGGATGGATCTGGGCTGTGGGGCGGGGCTGTGGGCAGGGTCCAGGCCCCAAACTTGGTGAGATGGAGTCTCAGATGACACGTCTCATACATGCACTCCTAGGGTAGGGCCTTTGGACAGTGCCTTTCTAGCTTCTGAGCCCCTGCAAGCCCCCGCCTCAGTTTACCCTCTTCTGTTCACCTTAAATTATGCCACACGATCTGAAAGCTCTGAGACAAAAACCACTGCTGGGGTGTCTGCCTGAATAAACCCTAAGATAAAATCTTCTCTTTTCCTCTGTTCCAGCCCCTGGCTTTCATCATCCATGAGATCCCTCATGCCCTGCTTTTCTGATGCCCAACCCGCCTTTCACCCCCATCTCTGTGCAGAGCCTCCTCCTTTTCTCTGCCCCTTCCTTTCCCGCTTCTGCTTCCAGCACATGCTCCTACCCCTCTGGCCTGACCCTTTCTCTTCTTTCCTTCTTCCTCTGCTGCCTCCTCCCTGCTTGTTATTCTGCCTGCCAATATAATCCCCCCTTGCATCCCACTGTTGTAGCCCCTTCCCTTGCCCTCCTCGGCTCCCTTCACACCTTCTGTCCTCCTCGCACTCACCTTCTCTCTCGCACTCCCACTGCCAGTGACCTGCCCTCAGTACCACCATAGCATACATGGCACACGCCTGTCCCTTCACTCCCTGCTACCTGCCCCTTCCCCTCGCATCCCTCTCCCCGCCTCAATTTCATGTTCCTGATCCCCCCAGACCCTACCCCTCCCCTCAACCCCCCAGGCCACCTGGCACATGACCCTCCCTTCACTCTTCTGATCCCCAACCCTCTTTCTAACCTTGCTCCCATCTGACTCCTTCCCTTGACCACCTTTGGGCTCCCTGCTGTCTGGGCCTCCTCTCACCCCTTTTACCCTCAGGAAGAACCTCTCCCCTTAGCCACCATCTTCCCCGTCATGTCCCACCCCCTCCCTTCATTTCCCTCTGTGCCCCTAGGGCCGCCCTTCACACTCCTCTCTCTGGCCCCTAGCTATCACCTGTTCCCTCACCCCCATCTACTTATTTCTGGGGGGTTCTGGCTACTTCCTGCCCAGAGAAGTTAGTAACATTTCCTGGTACCCGACCTCCCCCTCTGCCTTCCTTGAATCCACCCCTCTGTTCTCACTTCTCGGCCCTCCTGGTGCCAACCTGCCCCATCACCCCTCTGCCCCTCCTGCATCCATCCCTCCACTCACCACCCCCTCAAGCTGCCCCTCCCTCACCCCCCCATGCTTCTCTGGTGTCTGCCCCACCCCTCACCCACTTGGCCCCCACCTAATCTCCACCTTCCCCAACCCAACCTTAGCCTGCCTGGTGTCTGCCCCTCCCCACACACCCCCTGCCATTAGTTCCTGCCCTTCCCCTCCTTCCCTTCCACCCCCTTCTTCCAGCCCCTCCTTTCGCTCCC
>ML683445.1:5077-16451 GCA_007922195.1 Podocnemis expansa | reverse complement strand
GCCCATCTGGACAGGAGGAAGACTGTTTAAGTGCCCCTCTGGGGACATTCCGGTAGGTATTAGGTGCAGGAAGTACTTGTAGTTTTCTTTGCAAAAAAGTTTTGACCTGGTAAGTCTAACCTTCTTGCATCATAATCTCAAAAGCAACCATCCCAGTCAGATAGAAGTATAATCCTTATAAAGTTAGGAAAGGAAAAAGTCAACAAATGAAAAATCAAAGGGGAAAAAAAAGGGCCATTGGCCTCCCCTGTTATGATTTCTGCCTCTCCCCCTTGGCTGCCGCCACCTGTGTGCGGACCCCTCTGCCCATCTCCTCCCCGCTCCCCCCGCCTCCGCCCCGCCGGGTCTCCACCCCGTCCGACCTTCTCCAGCGCCCTTGGCGACGCTCCCTGACGCCTTGGACCCTCCAGCCCGCCGGTCTCTGCCGAGGGAAGCGTGGCATCATGGAAGCTGTAGTTTCCCGCCGCTGTCTCCTCAGGTACCTCAGGCCGCTCAGCGCTGCCGCCGCCCCCGCTCCAGGTGGGTCCCCTCACCGCCCGCCCGCCGGCCCCCCTTCCTCCTTCCCCCCCCTCCATTCCCACCCCGAGGTTAAAGGGAGGGGGAAGGCCCCGGAAAGGCGTTCCGGGCCCCTCTTTTAGGGGACAGCGATCCCGGGACCCTTTGCAGGACTCTAATTTGTCCACATCCTTTCTGCAGTGGGGAGCCCAAAACTGGACATAGTATTCCAGATCGCAGCCTCACTGGTGCCAAACAGAGGGGCAAAATCACATCCGTCGATAGGCTGGAAACGCTCCTACTGATGCAGCCCGTTCCTCTATTGCTAATCCTGCTTTCCCAGAAAGCCATTCCCTCCGCCCACAGCCTGCCTCCTCCTCACCTCCTGTCCTTGCTGCCCCCAAGCTTCCCTTCCAGGCCACTCTTGTGCTCTCTGTATTCCTCCCCCATCTTTGTGTCTGGGGCCTCGAGCGTCCCTCGGTGCATCTCAGTAGCTCTATAGCCCTCTCCCCTTAAGCCCCATGTTCCCTTACCTTGGGGCTTAAGAAGTTCCCCTGGCCACCCTCACCTTATAGAGTTGGGCCCCTCCATGTACATCACACACCCAAAGAAGTTCTTCATGTGCTTCTCGCCCCTTGTTGAATTTCTCCATCAAGGAGCCCTGTGGCTGGAAAGAAGGTCATGCCCTTGCTGTGGCTGGGCTTTCTGTCACGGGGAAGGATTCATCCTGCATTACATGTGTAGGGCTCACCAAGGGATGGGGTGCGATCTTTGGCTGGTGGTGATGTGATTTCAAGGTCTTGTGGAGAGGGTGGTCTGTGCAGGTGCGCTCCCCTGATGCCCCATCCCTTCTACCTGCAGAGCTGAGGAAAGCAAGAGAGTTCCGATGAGCAGAGCAGCAGCTTCGGGGAAAGAGCAGAATGGCATGAAGATGGAGTTTCAGGTGTCTTCTTTGGAGTCAAATGCACTGGCCGTTGCCAAGGCCTAGGAGAATAGCAGGTATGCACCCATGGCACACAGCTAGCTGATGATGGGCATCTGGGGTTCTAACGCTTCCCTGTGCCGTCTCCCGGAGCTGTCCGAGAGGGATAGGAGGGAGAGAACCATCTCACCACTGCAACGGATGACTGAGGCCCGCACAGGTAGGGTTACCAGCTGTCTGGCAAAAGGAAGACGTCCTCCGTCCTCCAGGCATTCTAAAAATAGGCAATTGTGTTTGGCTTTTTACTAATCAGTTGAATATTTTCAAAAAACCCTAGAACAGACAGTTCAGGAGCCCTGCAGAATGATCTTCCCCCAGCGGCTGGGTATTAGAGCCGTGAGCTCAGAAGTGGTCCCATGCAGGTGTGGCCCAATTGCAGCTCAGAAAAAACAACTTCCCACCAAGAGGCTAGGAATCCCCTGAATGTGTGTGTAGCTTGTTGCTGCTTTGCAACAGCAGCTTAGTTAGCTCAGTGAATAGAGCAGACTGCTCTTAGCCCCAGGATTATGGATGCAAGACCCATGTTAGGCATTTTAAATTTTAGATTTGTTGTTCCCTACGAAAGGGCTAAGTCAGGGGGGGAAAAACAGGGACACTAATAATATAAAGTACACCATAAATAAACTGACTAGTAGGGTCCAATTAAGTAAAACTAATAAAGGGGCATATTTGACTTGGGGAGAAAAAATCAGGCCTTCCCCCCCCCCCAGCAGCCCGTTTTACAATTAAAAAAGAAAACTAGAAAAGAGGTCCGTGAAATGCTTTTCTTGCTTTACTTTTTAGGTGCTTTTCAAGTTTATATGTTGCAAGTTTACTTTTTTAACCTTTTTTTAGGCTCTTGAACACAAATGAAAGGGTCATGAAAAACTTTCCTTTAATGCAAAATCCAGGTTTTGGTAAAAGAAAACATTTTGGTAACTTCTATTTTAAAATAGTTTGAAAAAAACACATGACATTGTGCAGTTTAAATGCTGCATTCATTAATCATTACCCATTTTCCATGACATAATATGGTAATGGCAGCTATATTAATACTACCTTTTTCTCTATGTCCAATGTCCTCCTTTTTGGAGTTTGCTGTCCTCCTTGCTGTACTTCGTTATCTGGGAACCAAAGCAGGGCCACAGCTCTGATAGGTCAGCCAGCATATGCTCTTGGCGTCGTTTCTTCTCTGTGCATCATGTCCTTTCATAGGATGGGCAGGTGTTCTAGGTCTGCATCACGTGAGGCTTGGTCTCAGGAGCCTGTGCCACATAGGCAGGAAGGATTGAGAATTGTGTTGGGTACTGGGCGCTACAGGGATGAAGGCGAGGTCTCATCCAGGAGACCCATCTGTGTTTTCCATCTGTTCTCTTCAGCCGTTGGGGCTGGTGTGGAGTGGAGTGAAGCGGAGAGGGCAAGATCTCATGCAGCAGTTGAACTTTAATAAAAAATGATGTTGGGTGTTTGGATTATGTGCTTTGCTTGTAGACGAATCATCCGGGAGGCCCACGCAGAAGGGGTGGTGGCAGTATATCTGCGCAGCCTGGACAGTCATCTACCCAGAGACGAGCAGCTTGATCAGGTTTTCCTGGGACCATTGTGTGTGAGAATTTCTGTATTGGGCCATTAGCAAGCTTTCTCTGGGACCATGCCACCTGGGGTGTGGCTCAGAAGCAGAGCACAATACAGCTAGAGCAAACTTACAGGTATGGAGCACACACAGGAGCAGTGCCTTCTGATGGTTAGAAAGGGCAGCGTCCAGTGTCTCTGGTGCCATTACAGCAGTGTCCTCCCCCCCGATGGCCAGTTTGGAAAGAGGGTTGTGTGTTGTTCCCGCCATCATGGTCAGCGACACAGTTGGAGTGCGGGGGGGGGGTTAAGAATGCCCTGCGTGCGTGTCTGTGTGCACGTGCGCTTCTAGTGCAGATGTGATGCGCACGCGCACACGCACACAGTGACTTCAGCATACAGAGCATGTTATAACTTCTCCAGTAGTAGCTCTGGGGCTTTGTTTCATATCAGTTATTGTACTTTTGACAAAACAATGTTAAATTATATCATAAACGGTCCCCGTACTTTAGCTAAGTTCCAAAGGGGCAGCTGGGTTAGTCCAGTAAAGCAAAAAGAGCAAGGGGTCTTGTGGCACTTAAAGACTAGCACATTTATTTATCGCATGTGTGTCGTGGGAGGATATGGCACATAGTCTTAGGCTTTAAAGAGGGAGAACTTACAGAACTGAATGAAAATCAGTGCAGGGGAGTGTAAGACATGGGATCAGGTCATACTGCAGCAGGCAATCAGAGCATTTGTAAGGAGTCAGACTCTAGGAAATGGCAGCCAGAGGGCTGTTGAAGTCAAATTACCTATTACCATGTGAAAAGAATCCATAGTCAGGATTCAGCCCTGCTTTCACACAATTTAATTTGCTGATTAGTTGGAGTTCTGCTGTTTCTCTTTGCAGTCACCTGCAGATGGAGATCTGAACTCATCTGTGAGATGCACCGCATAAAAGCGAGGGCTTCTGAATTCTGCTTTTCTACCTTGCCTGGATCCTTAAGCAGCTGCTGTCGCTTCTCATTAAGCTGAGGCACTCTGCGTCAGTCCCTTTCCCTAGCCCAGAGCAATGCAGGGGAGGGGGCTGATCAGAAGCGGTTGGCTCCTGCTTAGCAGGTGAATTAAACAGACCACCTCTCTGAGCTGGAGCCCACCTTGTCACACAGTGGTAGTCTCGGCCGAGAAAAGGAACAGCAGTGAAGGGATGTAGGGAACAGAAGAAGAGATTAGAGCAGGCTTGTCCAACCTGCTGCCTGGGAGCCAGAGGCCAGCCCCCACCAGAGCTTTCATTTGGTTTGTGGAGTGGTGCCTCAAGAGTCTAGGAGCTGGGGTGGCTGAGGCCCTTTCACCCGTGCCTGAGAAAAGAATTGCAGGGGGGCTCCTTACCCAAAAAAGCTCGGACCCCCGTGGATTAGCACAACTGTGACTGTTTAGCTTGGTACATGATGATGGAGGGAGATGACAGAGATGTATAAAAATCATGGTGGTTGTGGACAGTGTAAATAAAAATGAACTAGTGTTGATCCTTCTTTGTAACACAAGACCGAAGTGGGGCTCACCCAGTACCATTAATAGGCAGCAAGTTGAAAAGAGGCATAAGGAAATGCTGCTTGTCACAGTGCACAATAGTACGGGCAACATGTAGAAAGTCTGATATCAGAGGAGGGTTTTGAGGCTAAAAGTAGAAGTGGACTCCAAAGAAGAGTGGGGTGAGTTCCTGGAGAACAGGTGTGTTGCACTGAAGAAGGTGCTATTTTAAATAAAATTACTCTCTCCCTCTGCTGGGGGCACTGGGCTAGGCGTAACACCGAGGACCATCCCCAGGGTAGTGTGACTGGGGCGGCTGCCCAGGTGCTTTGGGGGGGGATGCCGTGTGGCTGCACTGCCGCCCGTTCCGTGCCAGGGAACGGGTGGGTGGTCAAAAGGACAGGCCGGTGCAGCACTGCTGGTCTGCCCCCCGCCCCCTCCGTGCTGCTCTGGGGTCTGTCCGGGAGCAGGGGCCAGTGTGGCCACTCTGCCTTCCTCCCTGTCCGTTCTGATCCAGCATGGAACCCAGAGCAGCGCATGTAGGTTTGAGGCACACTGGTACCACTGCACCAGCTGCCCTTTTGGCTGCTCACGTAGTCCCATGCATGTGGGCAGCACAGGGGTGCACCCCTTCCCTGGTGCGGCTGGCTCTGTCCCCCAGGGATGGCTCTAGTAACAACAGCATTTGGAGAAGTAGGCCCTGCCGCTGTTCCCCCTACCTCTGTTCTGGTGGAGCCTACTCTATCTGTACCCCTTAGTGTGGGTCAGGTTAGGCACGGCAGTGTATTCTACAGATCAGCCCTGCGCAGCAGTAACCTCTTGTGGCTGCTTAAGAAAAATCTCCTGTGTTATCTGCTCACCCTAGCCATTTCCACGGACACCCCTCCCCCCCCCGCTAGCCAGACATGACAATGCACCACAGGTATGTGGATGGTCTCCCTGCCACCACCACCGCTGCCTCCCCGACAAACAGACACAGTACCCTCTGGTGGCTGTAATGGTGGCATCCATTATCCCTGCAAAACAATTCCGTGAGCTTTTGTGGAATCAAATCCTTCTTCTTCAGAGGGCTCGCTGAAGTTGTATGCGGTGAGGATGATGGTGATGACGAGTGGTGCCCATTCACGGCCATCCCTAGGTGGGGACAAGGCCCTAGGCCAGTGGGGTGCCCCAGAGCATAACCCTGTGATCCTGCCTCTCTGCTGAGGGAACCAGTCTGCGCCAGGGGGTGGAGATGATTCTGGGCGAGGGCCGTAGCCCCGTCACATCCCGCTCCCTTTGAGGATGAACTGTGGACAGGTGAGATAATGCTTGTGTGTAAATGCCTCAAAGCACTATTCTAGGCCTCCCCCCTGCTCTTGTGTGTACTTAGAAAGGTGTGCTGGGTGCCCCCCCTTCACCCAGCCCCACAGTGACTCTTGGTGCCCCACTGGGTCGCTTCCCTGTATTCATCACTCCCTGACTGACATAGTAATGCCTATGGTACAGTGGTCAGGGGTGCCATTACCACCCTTTCTTCTCCGCTAATGTCTATACGAGCTATTGCAGTAATGCTTGCTGGTGGCCACGTGGGGAGTTCACTGAACGTACCATGCCCCCATCTTCAGCAGTGTACCCGGTGACAGAAGTGGCCATGTGCTATTTCACAGCGACCTCATCCATAATCTGTCAGCAACCCCCCCCCCTTGTGTTGTGCCCAGATGACCATGTTTCCTGTGGGTATTTACCCCCCCCCAGACATTGGGACAGTCACCCCAAGTGGTCACAGTGTACAGGTGCTTGATCCCTCCTTCTCCAGCACTGAGACCGTGCTTGCAGCTACCCAGCTGACAGTGTGCTGTGTGGAGGAGCAGTGCCCTCTACTGGCCACGTAGGGTAATGACCAGTGTGGCCTCAGTACCATTGGCACACCCCCAACCAATGTTCCCTCTAAGGTTTGACGGCTTGTGTGCAAAATTTTCAACCCGTGTGCAAAACTTTTTCTGAATAAAATTTTTGTGCAACTTCACATGATGGAAATTATTTAAAAATATAGAACAATGAACAATTAATGTTATTTAAATTGTTTTTATTAATAATTTGAATGTATTCTATGCTTATGTAACATTTTGTCTCATCAGTTCGTCAATCTGGGTTGTCTGCCTTTGTCGGTTTTCCAAAACGAATAAACACGTAAAAAAGTTGAAGTGAAAGCAAGTAACTTGCCTCTCATTTTTCATTTTGCACAGCAGCCCATTTTACAATTTTAAAAAAATGGTCCTAAATTGTTCCTAGCCAGTTCAAATGGGACCCTTTACTTGTTTTACTTAATTGGTCACTATTACTAATCTTGATCACAGTATACTTTATTTTCCTTCATTGTATTAGTGTTTGCCATATATTTTTTTCCCAGTTTAACCCTTCCCTAAGGAGCAACAGGCCGAAAGGTTAAAAAAAACCAACCCAGGGCTTGACCCTGTGATTACAAATCTGTTATTCTACCAACTGAGCTACAGGCATTCCATATATAAAAACTTCTAGGCATAAAGGATAACTGTGTACTCCACTGCCCCTTGATCCCGTCCCCCCCAAACTGCTCTTTATTCCGTGTGTGCATCTGTGCAGCAAACTCTTACCATCAGGATTGTGGGTTCCAGCACTGTGCCCCCCCAGTCTACTTATCAGAAGTAAAAGGCTGGACAATCACCTGTTTTTAGAATGCCTGAGGGAGGAAGGACATAAAGGTAAAAAGGAGCCCTTGGATAGCTAGCAGCTCCCCCCCCCACCAGCCAATCCTCAGTGGGGCTTCAGGCCTGCCCCCCTGCCCATCTTCAGCTGCTCTCCCACCCTGCCCCCTCTGCCAGTTGATCCTTGGCCATGGTTAAGGCCTGTCCCCCCCACCCCTCACCCAATCCTCAACCACTTTGCCAGACTAGGGTTACCGGATACCAAAGCATGGAAAGGAGGACAGGGGAGTACAAAAAGGAGGATGTTGGAGGACACAGATGCATCTGGGACTCTGCCTGGGCCCCCTTCATCCACCCAGCCAATGCTTCCCCCCCCCAAATGCTTGCCCCATTGATCACCCAACTCCAGGGAAATCTGTCTAGCCCCTAGTTACAGCATGAGATTAATTGCAAGAACAGAGGCTCAAGAATATCAGATGAATGGCTTAAGTATTTTTCCTCTTCACATTAAAGTAACCATAAAGCCAACCACTTTAAGGCGTCACAAAACTAAGTATTGAATGTTTATATCAAGGTGCAAGGAGAATCACACTGCAGAACTCCTATCCAGACTGATGTTTTTACATTGTGAGTTGCAAACGGAAGCACACCTCTAATAAATTTAATGTAGTAATTATGGACAAGATTAAAATCAGTTTTAACACACTAAGTTCCTTCACAGAATTGACTCATTGTTTGACACACAGAGGGATGGGCCCTTGACTACATGAAGCCTAACAGAATTTGAGTTGTTGGCTTCTAAAGGAAAAGTAATCTCTGGCAGCAGTATTCTCCCCATGACTTGAAGTTAGGGGTGTGGTGCAGGGGGATGTTTGGGGGAGGGGTATAGGGGGTGCTCACTCATTTGCTCTAACACTGTTACTAGCCAACAACTGGGGGGGGGTACAGGCGGAGTGTACAGAAATCTCTGTCTAGAGACTCAGTTTTGAGCCTCACTGTGCAGTATTTAAAAAAAAATCACAGACAAGCTCTTTAGATTTTATACACACAGGAAAGGAGAAATCAGAAAAAATGCGAGCTGCTGGTTTTTATGTGCAGACCTGCCTGAAACATAACCTTTTACCTAAAATGCAAATGTCTGGAAACATCATATCCTACTATGTCTGCCATAAACCACAGATGGATATATATCTATTTTATGACCATTGATATTTTGTTTGCTTTTATGTGAAATACACATCAAACGGGGGGGGGGGTGAAGTAGAAGTTTGTGACTATCAAATGCTCCACCCAAGAGGACAGCACCTATTCTTGAATGCAATGATCATTTTTTTCCTAAATATACCAAAATAAAAATAACCATAGCGTACATAGGCAAAAGCAAGCTGCTTGTTTTCTATGATTTGATAAACTAACAAAGGGACAAATATTGCAATCCTTACTCCATCGAATTTCCCACTGACTTCATTTAAAGCATAGGATCAGGCCCAGCCCAGCAGCTACTTTAGAATGGATAACACTTGCACATCTGTGTATCTTACTAAAATTTAAGGACACATCTATAGTGGATTAATCTCTTCTTGGAAAGGAGACACAAACTGAGAAAAAAATCACACTGGGAAAAAGAAAATCTTACAGATTCATACCTCCTCACAATCAAAAGTGAACTTTGTCGGACCTCTAAACAAAAGATTTGTTGTCAAAAGCCAAAGTTCATTAGCGGAATAAAGATCTGGCTTAGCGCAGCCAGTAGAAAAAGAAACCTCCCCAGAAACTAAGCCAAGCAAGGCAGCAAAGCAGGAAGCAAAGAAGGAGTCACAGGTTTCTCTCTGGGCACCTCAGAGATCCCATCAAGTTGAAGAAAAGCCCCAACCCCTCCCACAGACGCTGGGACCCTGGAGAACTTGGGGCAGGGGGTGGCAGTGTTCTGTCCCGCGCACCCTCACCGGCATTGTTCCCGGGTGGACAGAGTGGAGCCGGGCTGGCTCTGTCCACCCGGAGCTCGGCACAGCATTTAGGCAAGGACCACGGGGTCCCTTCTGCGGGCCAGCTGCACACGTGGCCTGTGCAGCACGGTCACTGCCATGGTGTCCTCCCCATCCAGCAGTGGAGTGACCCCCTAGAGGCCAGGTCAGGCAGTGCAGGGCATGCTCGCCCCACCCACCAGTGCCCTCTGGTGGCCGCTTTGGGCACCATCCTGTGTCCCTCGTGGTGTCATTGGCCGCCAGCTAGGCGCCCTACGGCAGTGACAGCTCTGTGGCCGGAGAGGGGAGGGGGGTTGAGGATACTCCGGTTGTTTCCCGTGATGCTCCACCCACCATCTACCCCCAGCCTGGCCCAGCCCCCCCCCCCCCGGACTCCCCACTAGCCCTACAGATGTGGTATGGGGGGGGGGGTGAGGTGCGCAATGGGATCCAAATTCCAAAGGGGTAGCCGTGCTAGCCGGGCTGAATAACTAGACTCGGCTTCCTGCCCTCTAATGCCAGTGAAACTGAGCTCCGCAGACCGCGAGACAAAGCTGAAGCAATGCATGAGTGAAGGTCTAGTGACGCCCTCGGCTTCCGTTGCCTGTCACGCGATGCGGGCGCGCAGCTTGATGAGAGCTTCCGCCGTCCTCGTCCGACTTCTGTCGCCTGTCAGTCACCGTGGTCCCAAAGCACGATGGGAGATGTACTAGCCCCCTGCGACCTCCATAGCTCGTCAGTCGCTCTGGTTGAAGAGCATGACGGGAGATGTAGTGTCTGCCAGCAGCCTCCGTAGCCTGTCAATCACTGTGGTCCGGAGGCATGAGTGGGAGAAGTAGGTCCGCCTATGCCCTCCGTAGCTTGTGAGTCACTGTGGGCCCTGAGCATGATGGGAGACGTAGTTTTTTCCTTCTAACCCGGTAGCCGTGTTAGTTCTGAAGTGTCACACGAGTCTTTGTGTTTTCTGCTGGGCTAGACTAACAGATTTAGTTTTGGCAAGAGCTTTCGTGGGACAAAACTCCCACTTAGTCATGAGAAAAATAAATCTGGTAGACGTAAGACTTGCTTTCGGCCTCCGAGGGACAGAGATCCCAAGACATGACGGGAGGTGTAGTTTGTGCCGTGACCCGCCCTTGCCTGTCAGTCACAGGGTCCCAAGGCATGATGGGAGCTGTGGGGTCCGCCATCAGCCTCCGTTCCCTGTCAGTCACAGGGAGCCCAGAGCATGATGGGAGATGTAGTTTCCGCCATCAGCCTCCGTTGCCGGTCCGTCACTGTGTCCCAAGGCATGATGGGAGACAGTGTTTTTTTTTCTCCCAAACACGAAGCCGTGTTCGTCCAGCCCAGCAGAAAACAAACAAACAGTCCTGTGCCAAGTAAGTACTAACAGCTTTAGTTTTCGCGGGACAAAAGGCCCACTTTGTCAGGCGAAACCTAAATCTTTTAGACGCAGTGTTTCCCATCGGCCTGCGTTGCCAGTCAGCGATTGAGGTCCCAAGGCATGATGGGAGATGTAGTTTCTGCAAACGGTGGCGATGCCTGTCAAGCAGTTTTCCCGAGACATGATGGGACATGCAGTAGCTGCCGTTAGAGGCGGTTGCCCGTCAGGCACGCTGCCCCAAGGCATTGTGGGAGACCTATGTCCGCCGCCGGCTTCCGTTGCCCCCACGGCGCTTGGAGCCCCCAGCATGCCGGGAACTGTCATGGCCGCCCTCCAGCTCCAGAGGCTGTCAGGCGCTGCAGGCCAAGGCAATGTTCCCTGGAAGCTGCGTGGCTGGGCGCTGGCGTAGCAGCCGGCGCTCACCGGCACAAGCAAGAGGGACCCCCCGCGTGGGCTTGGCAGCCGCAGGCCTCGGACACAGCGGTACGGCTGGGGCTGGGGCTGGGGCTGGGGCCGGGGAAGTTTAAAAATCTCTCACCCTAAGCATGCGCTCACGGCGGGAGTTGTTTCCCGTCACGTCTCTCTGCTTGGCAGGGAAGGGGCGGGGGGGGCTTTGTGGAGGAAAGCAGGGGGTGGGCAAGGCAGAAGCTGGGGATCGCGCCGCGGGCGGGGAAACTGCTAGGAGGGGTGTCACCGGGAGGGAGAAGGCGTCGGGCGGCGGAGGCTTGTCTGTGACTTAAAAAAAAAACAAAATACTGCACGGTGAGGCTCAAAAGTGAAGCTAGATGGGGATTTCCCTACAGCCCTCCTGCACCCCCCCCCC